>JAGDYQ010000208.1:875219-1022015 GCA_021962125.1 Bulinus truncatus
ATTGCTTTTAATGATACCATTCAGTTGTCCCCGAATTCCCTAGACAACCCAAGCACGCACGTACTTCGTTGGTAGGAAAGGCCGGTGCTAGAGGAGAACAAACATGGAAACTTGAGAGCGACCCCAAACCTTGGAGGGAAACAGTCTTGGAGGGAAACAGTCTTGGAGGGAAACAGCCTTGGAGGGAAACAGTCTTGGAGGGAAACAGTCTTGGAGGGAAACAGTCTTGGAGGGAAACAGCCTTGGAGGGAAACAGCCTTGGAGGGAAACAGTCTTGGAGGGAAACAGCCTTGGAGTGACACAGCTTTGGAAGGACCCCGAGCCATGGATGTTTATTTGTACTTATTTACTTTCCTGAAATGAAACTTACCTCAGTGGGCCCCCAGTTAGGCGAGTTTTCAGGGACCCTAGATTTTCTAGCTGCGACCCTGTATTAGGTAAGTCCAGGGCGATGTAGAGTCAATGTAATGTTTGTATCCAACACAGTCGCCATCATACGAGCATGGTGATCCTAACATTTACTCACACAATGTGGGAAGACTAAATTTGTCTGTATTCTCTCTCTCTCCCTCTCTCTCTCTCTCTCTCTCTCTCTCTCTCTCTCTCTCTCTCTCTATCTATCTATCTATCTATCTATATATATATATATATATATATATATCTCCTCTCTCTCCTCTCTTTCTCTCTCTCTCTCTCTCTGTGTTCTACTTTGTGAGTTACAACTGAATTGAGCAAGCGTCAGGTTAAATTACTGAGATTAGAAATAAATACAAAGACTGGCTTAGAGTGTTCATTTATAAAAAAAAATCCCTCGAAATAATACTTTTGTCAAAGAAGAAGTCTTAAAATTGTTGATTTAAGCGAACTTTTCTTTTTTTTTAAAAATGCCATGGAATAATCCTCTTTATTGAAGTGCTGTGATAACAGAGTTTATTTAACCGAAAATTTTATCTCTTTAAAGGACATAGTTAACAAACAAATTATGCTTACATCTTTTTTATCAAATAATTCAAGCCGTCGGGTAAGAAATATAATTATTCTGACCTGACAATACCTTGAGTATACCTAACACACCTAAACACATGTATTTAAAAACAAAGATTTGAACACACATGTATTTAAAACAAAGATTTGAACACACACAGGCAAACTACGAACCGCTGGTCGAGTCCGGTCCGTCAATTTGTTTTATCCGGCCGGCATTCGTTTCTCTCAATGACCGGTAGATTTAATTTACATTATTTTTTTTACTAGCTGTACCCTGCAAAACCTTTGCATAGAGTTATATCCCCTTAGGCTTGATCGGTAGGCTAGGTTATTTTTAGGTTTGGGGCAGATCCGATTTTTTTCATGATTGTATTTTAAACTGGAATACTGTTGTATTAATTCTTTACTTTCGATTTAACACAGAACCCAAAATCGCTATTATATTATTAAATAATTTGACTCGGCCTATCTTATGGCTCAGAACTCGCCGTATTTTCATCATCAAAAGATGCAAAACAATCAAAGCACTCATGCAGAGAAATACGAGTTTACAATTGAACCAATAAAAAAATCTGTGCAGTTTATATCTGTAGAAAAATAAATCTTTGGTCACCTTTTTTAAAAAAAAATTTTCCTATTTAAAACTAAAAGTGGATTGGGTTTTTTTTTTTAGCCATGAAAAGAATCATATTTTTTTTTCAAGTCGACTAAGAGTATCGGGTATCTATATATAATAACAAGGGAAGGATACTGACATTTTAAAAGAAAGCTATATATACATATACACCGTGTTTAAAGTGAAAATGTCATACTTTTTATTAAATTTTGTCAAACTAGATTGTTGGCCCGATTTTTTTAATGATTGTATTTTAAACTGGGAATACTGATGTATTAATTCTTTACTTTCGATTTAACTCAGAACCCACACCGCTATTATTTATATTTAATAAACACTGTATCCCTCTGTTATCGGGCTGGTTCTTCTGTCAAATTTAGGAGTCCAATGCGGCCCGCGGTGTGTGAAGTTTGCTCGCCCCTGGCATAGAATGAATTATTATTATTTTCAAATGAAAAATACCAAATGTTTAAAAGAAAAAAAAATCAAACGCAACATATGTAGACAGATTATTCTCCCCCCCCCCCTCCCACCTCTTGTTTGGGTGAAGAATAGCGCTTACACAGTATGCACGGATTGTTAAATAAAGTGAATCAAAACAGTGAGGTTTCACTTGACCGGTTTGACCAGATTACATTGTGATTAAACTGGTCACACACACATATACACACACACACATACACACTGCTACACACACCTCCTCAACCCCTGGTCAGTGGGATAACACGGAATGAGTTGATGAGCAGACGATAACACGCGCGTCACGTCTGCTGCAGCCATTTTGTCACAGAATGCACATGACGATAAACAAACAAACAAAAATCCAGAGGAAGGAGAGGGGTGTGGGGGATGGATCAGAAAGTATGGGAGGGAGGAAGGGAGGATTGATAGAATGGATCAAATAACGGTAGATCGACATTAAAAAAAAAAGAAAGATTGTAAAATTGCGATGCCATGTTCCCAAGAGCCATGTCCAGTTTATGTATCACGTGACGCGACCACGTGACTCTCCGTGAGATCCTCAGGGCTGAATCTATTAACTTTCACTTAACGTGGCATTTAAGCCATCACATTCTATCGCTGAATCCCATATCTGGTGAAGGAGCGATGCTGTGAGGGTGTGGGCGGGGGAGGGAAAGTAGGGGGGGGGTTGTCAATTAAGTAAAAAAAAAATTAAAAATCAGTTTATTTCGTGTTTCATGTTTTGTTTTATATCGAGGCAGATTTCGTTGTTTGCATGTGAAAGAATGACACACACTCATAAATGAAACCATGGAAACCTTACACGTCATGTCAATTTGACCTGGCCGTCGAAAATATCATATCTGATAAACAGCGATATCGCCTACGGACAATGGAATGTATTATTAATTCACAGGAGGTTCATAGACGTCCGTTCAGAAATAATGTGTTAATCTATTAACGAGCTCTAAACCAATGTTGTGTTGGCGGGAGAGGGTTCGAAATTACTTCCCCTCCTTTTCCTCTCCTTTCAACACAACGTATGACTGACTGCTACAAAGTACAGATTCATTTTTTTTTAATCTCGGAAGCGTCTGTGCGTGTGCCCGCCCTTCTACTCAAACGATGATTTCCCCCACTTGTTGGAAGTCCCTAATTTCCCGAGGTGTACACCCCCCCCCCCTTATAACGATGCCAGTGGTAGCTATAGCATGAGTTTACTAATATAACAAACAGAAGTTCATGGAAATAGATGAAGTGGTTATAGAATATAGACTATAGCTTTAGTAAGAATAGTTTTACATAGTAACTGTAGAGCGACAATATGGCTAGAGTTGTAGTAGATGAAAAAATTACAAGCCTTTTGTGTAATATGTGAGTGAAAAATGAGTTAAAGGGAAGGGGGGGGGGGGTAAAATGTTGCGTGACGCTAGAGAGTAGGGTGATGGAAGTTTGATGGTAGTTTGATGGTAGCTGTGGATGCTTGCATGGTCATTGCACTATCGGCTATGGTGGGGTGATGAAAGAAGGGCATTGCGCAAAAACAGTCCCATTAGTGGTTTATATGATCTGAGAGATTTAATCTCCTCCTTACGGGCACTTCACGCACAATGACCACTGCCGCAGCAGTAAAAGCCACATTGACCAGTGCAATATTAACCAAACTGACCCAATGCCTCCTTGACCGATGCAGACGAAGGCCCATCATTGCAGGGACGATACTTCTGTGTATGCTCGTATGTAGTGTGTCACCATATGAAGTTATTTGCTCCTGGAAACAAATTTCTCATCAATCAACACTTTTTAAAAAGTTAATGGCCGTAAACTGGACGTAAATTTAAAGAGGTGGAAAGCACTTTCAATAAAAGATTGAGACGATCTGACGATTCATCGGACCGATTATCACGGCTGGACTCGGAACTTTCCGGTGGATCACGCTTGAACGTGATCCATCGGAAACACAAGTCAAATCGTTACTTATAGATTTCTTAATCACCGCAAGCAAAGGTTTGAAGAGAATAATTTTCAGCGCGTTCGATACACTTGAATAATAGCACCAAGCCCACTCAATGTATCCGTTACTTTCCCATCTCTCTCTCTCTCTCTGCCCCCCTCTCTCTCCTCTCCCTCCCACTCTCTGCCTCTCTCTCTCTCTCTCTCTCTCTGTCTTTCACTCTCTCTCTCCTTCTACCTCCTTCTCACTGCCTCTCTCTCTCTCTCTCTCTCTCTCCCACTCTTTCACTCTCTTTCTCTCTCTTCAGGTAAGATAATGTTGGCAGACGATGCCCAGGCTCTTTTATCAAACTATGGATGTCAGAGTCAGAGTCAGGGTCAGGGTCAGGGTGCCTCGTATGAACGTCAGAAAGTACAGAGGCCTCTTCACTAGTCCGGTGCTTCCTATATAGTGACTAATACTTCACTCCGTAGATTTAATAAACCTAAGAAACAAACGGTGTTCGTTCTATTAATGATGGATTCAGAATGTGTATATTTTAAATTTATATTATACTAGTGGAAAAGCCTGCTGAAGCTGGCTGAACGAAATCAGACAGAAGGGAATAAACAAAGAAATATAAGAAATACTGCAATGGAAAAGAACATGTGGCCTTCATTGCCAAGAACAGAATACGATATGAACAGAAATAACAAAGTAATGTATGAAATATAACGCATACACCGCACGATATTGTCTGTCTTCATGTCTGTGGTTTATGCACAATGTGTATGTATTGTCTGACTTCGTGTCTGTGGTTTATGCACACTGTGTATGTATTGTCTGTCTTCGTGTCTGCGGTTTATGCACACTGTGTATGTATTGTCTGTCTTCGTGTCTGTGGTTTATGCACACTGTGTATGTATTGTCTGTCTTCGTGTCTGTGGTTTATGCACACTGTGTATGTATTGTCTGTCTTCTTGTCTGTGGTTTATGCACACTGTGTATGTGGCCTGTCTCTTCCGGTCTTGTAATGTACCTGTCGGTGTGTGTGTGTGGGGGCGGGCGAAGGAGGAGAGGGGCGCGTGTGTGTGCGTGTGTGTGTGAGCCTGCGTGTGTGTGTGTGTGTTTGACGGTGAGCACTCATCAGTTATAAGTCCCAGACCACTTATCAGGAGGATTTACTCACCTCATTTCCGCCTGCGCGTGCGCGTGTGTGTGTGCTTGTGTGAGCTGTAAACTATTGCCTGATGTGTGTGTGTGTATGAGCAGTAGATTATTGCCTGATGTGTGAGTGTGTGAGCAGTAGACTATTGCCTAATATGTGAGTGTGTGTGTGTGTGTGCTGTGCGCGCACTCAGCGTTGCCGTGTGGAGTGTGAGCTAAGCTGTACGATCGAAACAAAGACCCCCCAGCTCCCCTCCACACACACACCCCATCCCCACAAACCCTCTCTCCAGCGATCATCACCCACTGTCCAAGACCCTACTCAATAAGACATCAAGCCCCGGATGTTGGCACTTTACTTAATTAATGAATACTTCAGGTCTTGACGCGTGACTCACCTGACTGAAGGTAAGGTATGGTGACTGGTGAGGGTGGGGGAGGGGGGTCAGAATTGTGATAAGGTAAGTGCGCGTAAGTCCTGCAAATAACAAAAAGTAACATTCACCCAGATATTTAATCACATTTTTCTCTCCCCCTCCTTCCCCCCCCCCCCCCATTCCAATAATCACAAACGAATGTCCGTGGAAGAATGATTGCCATTTTAGCCAACTAAAGCAAAAACTGATGGGTTAAAATCAACGAAACTTTCCTTTGTGTGTGATTAGAGAAACACCAGCATAACCTACGAAAGATGATCTAGTACGAAACTTTCCTTTGTGTGTGATTAGAGAAATACCAGCATCTAGTAGAATAAACAACATTAATAGTAACAGCAACAGGAACAGTGAGTGAAGTCCCTGTAAGGATGAGATGAAATCTCTTAGATCCTACACACACCACTAATGGGACGGTTTTTATGGTGCTATTCATTCACCCCCCACCATAGCCGATAGTGCAGTCGAGAGCTTTACCGCACGACCATCCGCCCCCCCCCTCCTCAACAATAACAATAACAGCAACAGTAACAGTAACAGTAACAGCAACAGTAATAGCAACAGTAACAGCTACGGTAACAGCAGCAGTAACAACAACAGTACAACAGTAACAGCAACAGTGAAAGCTACGGTAACAGCAGCTTTATCAACAACAGTACAACAGTAACAGCAACAGTAACAGCTACGGTAACAGCAGCTTTATCAACAACAGTACAACAGTAACAGCAAAAACGGTAACAGCAGCTTTATCAACAACATTACAACAGTAACAGCAACATTAACAACCTTCACGAGTGTTGTGTACATTTATCACGCAAGTTGTAATGTACGCTGGTTCAAACGTGTATCACGGTTTAAAAATGTACAAAAGTAAACTAGACGGACGCTATGGGGACCTCGCTGCTATAGGGGGTGGGGGCCCATGTCGGAAATAATGCTTAATTTTACTTTATCCTTAAATGATTAAAATGGCTTAACTACGGGGTTGGGATGCTCTGTGTGAGGGGCTTACGATGTCAAAGGTTATTTAGGGACCGAAAATGTGAAAGCGCTTACCTTGACAGTGTTTTTGCCAAGGGTCGCAGAATGTCTCTTTGAATATGGTCTCCAAACATAACTTTGCCTAGAACCACACATGTATCTCAGCTTAGGGCCCCCAAAAATGTATCTTAGTTTATGGCCCCCAAAAATGTATCTTAGCTTATGGCCCCCAAAAATGTATCTTAGCTTATGGCCCCCAAAAATGTATCTTAGCTTATGGCCCCCAAAAATGTATCTTAGCTTAGGGCCCCCAAAATGTATATTTCCCAAGGGCCACCAAAAAACATAAGAACTCATGACGTAGGGTGAAAGAAGGGTGAAAGAAGGCAGCATAAAAAACCTGTCCCATTAGTGGTTTATGGGGATCTAAGAGATTTTATCCCATCCTGACAACAGGGCATTAGTACACACACGCACGCACACCCATTTTGTTCTATCGAACCAAACTGATTTAGGACATTTTTACAAATGGTTTATTACTTTAAAAAAAGTTCAACATCGTCATTTTGTTCGTCACTATATCAAAAGGTGAACATTCGGTATACATATATATATATATATATATATATATATATATATATATATATATATGAGTAAAAATAATATATTTAATACAATCAAGTTGTGAATTACCAAAGTGTGTGTGGGGGGGGGGAGGAAGGGGGCGAACTGTTAAAACGTGTCTTACTTCAAAGTAAACGCTTTAGTCACTGAATGAAATGTAGCAGGTTATAGATTGCAAGGTGTGTATTTTACCGGGTAAATTTAATCTGATCATAATCGCAGTGATCCCAGGGCCGGCCTTACGAAATGTGGGGGCCCAATTTAACGGATGCTTGCGAGGCCCCCCTCTTCTAATTTTTTTTTTACAATAGCTACTAGTACTTAGCTAAATGTAAATTGAGGGGGCCCCTGCCAGGCGCGTGTCCCAATCGGGACCAATCGGTCAAATCGGCCAAAGGCCCGGGCCCTGTTAAGATCATTATAATTATCATTATTTATGTTTAAAGCAAACAGATTTATTGTAATAACTATAGCCCATATTAAATATATTGTATTAAATACAGCCCAGAATACGTGTATTTATTCTCATGGCTAGAGTCCGTGTCTCCAGGTGTTACACGTTAAGTGGCTCTCCATAAAAAAAAAAACGGCATGATGTAATTAAATGTCATCAATATAACTGTAACACGGGGGGGGGGGGGGTCAAAACACGCGGACTGAGCAGCAGACGTGAACATTTATTGACACTAATGATCCTTGGAGATGAAACTGATTTATGGCGTGCCGCGTAACTTTCATTTCACATTTTAACCTGAGCTGCGATATATTTTTTTTTGTCCAGGACTTTTAAAAACTAACACTTGAGAGTTGTGATGGAACAACACCGGTCCCCAAACTCCCTTTCCCCCCTCCCTCCCCCCCGGTTACGATTGTTGTCAGAACTTCCGAGTGTCCATATTAGTATCCTTATAATTGGTCCCAATAAAATAAGTTGCAATAATTAGTTCCATTTCATTTATTTTACTTAAAAAAAAAAAAGAACAAGTTCCGGCTAATGATGTTGGTTTTAATTAATTAACAGGCAAACGACGTATTTTTTTTTTCTAAGTGAATCGTCCATTGAGATAAACTGTACTGAGACTGCGGGGGGGGGGGGGAGGGCGGGGGATGGGGACAGCCATTTGATGATCGATAAGTTGGATGTCAAAGAAAAGCTGCCCCCCATAGATAGATAGAAACTAGGGATAGGAACAGACATACCTGGCTACAGCGGATGTTATTAATATTCTGGTTGTTTATATTTACAGTTAAATACTGTTTAAACGTGAGGATGGACAAAAAGATAAACAGACAGAAAGATAGACAGATATAAAGACAGATTGACGTACGGACATACAGACAGACTAGATATATAGACAGACAGGCAGGCAGATAGATAGATAGATAGATAGATAGATAGATAGATAGATAGATAGATAGATAGATAGATAGATAGGTATATAGATAGATAGACAGATAGACAGACAGACAGACAGACAGACAGACAGACAGACAGACAGACAGACAGACAGACAGATAGATAGATAGATAGATAGATAGATAGATAGATAGATAGATAGATAGATAGATAGATAGATAGATAGATAGATAGATAGATAGATAGATAGATAGATAGATAGATAGATCAAGCCTCAGGTTTCTAAAAACAAGTACACCGTATTTAATGAAAACAACACACGAAGGGTCAACCCTCCTCCATGGATACAAAACGATCAGCACAGCCAAAGATAACAACACTTTTACAACACCAACTCTTAACGGCATCACACGATGTTATGTTAAAACATCATTACGTTATCTATAACAGGAAGAATGAACAGATGTCGTCAACCAATCGGTTCCGCCTCTGAACATAAAATAAAATCCATGATATCCCACATGAAGCCGTGGTGCCAGGGTGTGATGGGGGGGGGAGGTGACCAGATGAAAGTTGTTTCAATTTCAAGAGGTAACAAAACAACATTGCAGCACTTCTTAAAAGAAAATCAAAATTTTCCTAACAGACTCTGACCACTAATGCGACACGTGACCAAAATGTTAAGTCTGTTCTCTGAATGAGTCAGGTAAAGACAAGGTCAATTCGATGAGCTGTGTCCCACGTAACCACCCCATCCTCCAATCCCAATATGCACACCTTTTTTTTAGGCAGGGCCGGATTTAGACTTTAACCCTAAGCTATTTGAGAAGCGGGGGATCTTTTATAAGTCCAGATGTTTTATATCAATGCGACTCTGACAATTTTTGGGGGCCCCAAAGAAAGAAGGGGCCCTAACCTATAGCATGTATAGATTATACGTAAATTCTGCACTGCTTGTATCGCTCAAAGTACATATAGTCTTTATATAGTCTTCGATCTTCATTTTTATTTGAAAAAAAAAATTGAAATAACGTTGTTCTTAACAATGATTGAAATAACATTGTTCTTAACAATGATTGAAATAATATTGTTCTTAACAATGATTGAAATAGCGTTGTTCTTAACAATGATTGAAATAGCGTTGTTATTAACAATGATTGAAATAACATTGTTCTTAACAATGATTGAAATAATATTGTTCTTAACAATGATTGAAATAGCGTTGTTCTTAACAATGATTGAAATAGCGTTGTTCTTAACAATGATTGAAATAACGTTGTTCTTAACAATGATTGAAATAACATTGTTCTTAACAATGATTGAAATAATATTGTTCTTAACAATGATTGAAATAGCGTTGTTCTTAACAATGATTGAAATAGCGTTGTTATTAACAATGATTGAAATAGCGTTGTTCTTAACAATGATTGAAATAACGTTGTTCTTAACAATGAATCAAATAACATTGTTTTTAACAATGATTGAAATAGAGTTGTTCTTAACAATGATTGAAATAGCGTTGTTCTTAACAATGATTGAAATAGCGTTGTTCTTAACAATGATTGAAATAGCGTTGTTCTTAACAATGATTGAAATAACGTTGTTCTTAACAATGATTGAAATAACGTTGTTCGTAACAATGATTCAAATAACGTTGTTCTTAACAATGATTGAAAAACGTTGTTCTTAACAATGATTGAAATAACGTTGTTCTTAACAATACTTGAAATAGCGTTGTTCTTAACAATGATTGAAATAGCGTTGTTCTTACCAATGATTGAAATAACGTTGTTCGTAACAATGATTGAACTAAAGTTTTCCTGGTGTAAAAACTAACTACAAATAAACAAAAAAACTGAATACATAAATGTATTTATAATGAGTAGATTATTGACAGGTATTCACACTAGTCAGAGACAGTAGTTCATAATTTGAAATAAGACAAAGTATGCGTTTAATGTGTAAGCATGTTTCTGAATGTGTGTGTGTGTGTGTGGAAAAGTTGAGTACTTAACACCAATTATTCTCCGCAAGTTTGAAACAAACCTGTTGAGGAAACTTCACAAAATGAACTCTTTATCAATCTAATCACTAGCCAAAAAGCATGAAAATGAAATTCACACGATGCGCAGTTCGGAACTCCCGAGCAGCATAACATCCAAGCTGTGATATGAATCGCCTTTTCTCCTCCTTAAATTCCTTTTTGTGTGAAAATGTGAACATGTGCATTGTTGGTAGTGTGGTTACTTCACTGTTCACTAGTAAAATTATTTCAAAGTGAGCGGGTGGGGGGGGGGATTCTATAAACAGTATCAGGCCATAGGGAGTTGTTGGCCCCTTGCTTGTTGTGACGAGACAAGTCGACGGCGGCGCAGTGGTCGAGATTATTGTGCCGCGAGAGTTCAAGCGGGGACAATGGAGGGGGGGGTGTTATATGTGTTTGTAAGTGTCTGGGAGCGAGAGTATGCTACTTGTATATGTGTGTGTTTGTTGTTGTTGTTGTTGGACGTAGATACACGTGTTTCCGCTGTGCTCATGCACTGTTTTAATCGCAATGTTTCTGTGATATGTGAGTCAAAAAGAAATGGCTTTCACTTGCCATCTGTTACTTTGCCCTGAGTTGGTCTAATTATTCTTTTGTGTGTGTGTGTGTATGTGTGTGTGTTTGTGTGTGTGTGTGTGTGTGTTATAGCATGCGATTGATGCAAATGAGACAAATATTTAGGTCAGAGGATAATAAACTTCAGTTGAGGTCCAGCACGAGCGAGTACATTTCGGGGCCATGGGCGTATTCATGGGGGGGGGTGGGGCAAGGGGGCATTTGCCCCCCTACATTTTGAAAAAATGTCATATAAGAGGGGGGGCATTTGCTCCCCCCCTTTACATTTAAAAAAAATGTCATAAAGTTGTTATTTGCCCCCCTGGAAAATTTTTGCCCCCCCCCTGGAAAAATTCCTAGCGAAGCCCATGTTCGGGGCCCCATTATAAACGAGACAACAAGAGAGAGAGACAAGAGAGGGAGAGAGAGACAAGAGAGGGAGAGAGAGACAAGAGAAGGGGAGAGAGAGACAAGAGAGAGAGAGAGAGAGACAAGAGAGAGAGACAAGAGAGAGAGAGAGAGAGAGAGGGAGGGAGACAAGAGAGGGAGAGAGAGAGACAACAGGGATGATACAAAAAAAAGAAAACATGGTGTGCTGTGGGGGCCATTCCTAATTCAAGGCCCAGAATGAGCGCTCTTTGGGCCCGCTACCTCTGGTTGAGACAAATTACCTGTTATCAACAAATAAACTCAACGATAAATCACGGCGTGTGACGGCCCCGGGGTAGCCAGATCCGAAGGGTCCCCCTCCCCCGAAACCCCAGTCTAAAACTTTTACATTTAATTGTATTTTTTTTCATTTTAGTCTTTATAAAAGGGGGCCCACTGCTCTCTCATGGGCCCTTAGCCCCCCACCAGTGGCGCAACCAGAGGGGGCAGGGGGTACTTGAGGCCAAATCATCAATACACAATTAATGTTATAAAGTCACAAAAAAAAAGACTGTCAAACTGTCAAACTGTCAAACTGTCTTTTTTCATAATGTGAGCCCCCCCCCCAACCCTTCACCCCCCCCCCCCCCAGCATTTTTTGCTGGTTGCGACACTGCCCCCCCTCCCCCCCCCCCCCGCCTTAATCCGCTACTGTCCGTTTACAAGTTTCAACAACAACAGCAACAGTTATAAACAGACAGCGAGTCATTGAATGAGTTCTCTCTAGAAAATATATGAGTTGAATGTGTGCTTTTTGTTTGTTTGATCAAACTCGGATTATTTTACTGCGGAGACAGTATTAAGTCCTTACTTATTTCTGAATCTTCGGCATGACCAATGGTGCAAATGAGCACGGAGGCACTGGTGGGGGACCATGTTAATATTTTCACTAGACGATGAACTATATTTGCATTTAAAAAGTAATAGCTTTTTTAAAAAAAAATAAAACAATCTAAAGCAGACAGAAAGCATCATTAGATCTGGCTGTTCAAATCAGAGAGAAGTGTCTTGTCATTAGTTCTGGCTGTTCTAAAGCAGACAGAAGCATCCTGTCATTAGTCCTGGCTGTTCTAAAGTAGACAGAAGCATCCTGTCATTAGATCTGACTGTTCTAAAGCAGACATTAGATCTGACTGTTCTAAAGCAGACAGAAGCATCCTGTCATTAGACCTGGCTGTTCTAAAGTAGACAGAAGCATCCTGTCATTAACTCTGACTGTTCTAAAGCAGACAGAAGCATCCTGTCATTAGACCTGGCTGTTCTAAAGAAGACAGAAGCATCCTGTCATTGGATCTGGCGGTTCTAAAGCAGACAGAAGCATCCTGTCATTAGATCTGGCTGTTCTAAAGCAGACAGTAGTATCTTGTCATTAAATCAAGTTTACCTGCTTTGAAAATAATGGAGTGCAACATGAAGGAACAGAAACTGTTGCTAGCTCCTAGTCCAACTTGTCGAGAATGTTGCCAGATCTTCTCAATTATTCATGCATGCTTATGGCAACTGTAATATCCTGATTTGTCATTTGGTCTCACTTCCCAAAAAAAAAACGATAATTTTGGTCACGAATTACATTCAATGTTGCTACTAACTCTGTACTCGCTGGTGCTGGCATTCGGCCCAATTTACGGGGCTTAGGAGGCCGAAAAGGGGAGTAGATTGAGCAGTGGGCAGAAAGGTCGTATGCTAGTTTATTTCATTTATCCCTTTGCAGTAATAGAAGTTGGATTGCATTGTGACCACTGCAGGCAAAGACGGCCTTTGGGGGTGGGGGGGTGGGAGGTGTCATCAATTAGGGCGATTGCTTCAGGACCCACTCATGAGAAAGGGCCCCCACGCTTCGGCATTTTCGTTTGTTATCTGTAGCAAAAATAAATGTTTATTCCAGGCCCGTCAAACGACACTCACACTAGGCCCCGCAAACGACACTAGCCCTAGGCCCCCGTGTAGTCCTGAGGTCGTATCTGCTGCAGGCTTCGCTTGTGGTGGGGTGGTGGTGTATTCAATGTACTTTACAGTTTGGCTGGGCCACCATGGGAGAAAGGGGGGGTTGCAACCTGAACACTTTTCCTGGGGGTCCCGTTGGAAACAATAATCTGTCATAAAATTAATCATCTCTCCATGGATCTGTGTGTTCGCATGGGGCCCCATTTTGGTGTAGAACTGTAGATTGTCAGTTATTAGATTATCTTCCAACAGCCCTGCCTAGCACGATCTTTACCTGGCTAGATTCAACGAATTCGAGCTACCTACCGGAATGCCCGGACTTGGAGGATGTAGAACTTTTCCACAACGTTAATCAGGGCCAGCTCTAATGTTGCGGGCGCCTTTATTCAAGCTTCACTGAGGCGCTTTTAATTTACCTGTTATTCTATTTAAAAAATCTTCAATGAAAATTCTTAATGGCATCTTTATATACAGGAGCATGTTGTGCCACTGCAGTCCTCGCCTTATGTTGTGCCGCTGCAGGTCTCGCCTTATGTTGTGCCAACACCGGACATAGGGTTATATACAGGCCTGTGAGTCCTCCTCTCCGGATATTGAACTAGGGACGTTTAAGAGCATTTTCATGTATAAAAAATGCCCTAAAAAACATTTTAAAGAGGCCACAACGCTAGAAATGGTATAAAGTCGATTCCGCTTAATTGGGACACATCGGGACCGAGGCTTTTTGTCCCAATTAAGCGGCTGTCCCAATTAAAAATACAAATTTACTATTGGCTTCTTGGTTTGGTTTCTTTGAGATTTGTCCCAAATGAGCGGCTGTCCCAACTAAGCGGTGTCCCAATTAAGCGGAATCCACTGTATTAAGTTTGAGAACCGCTGCAATAGGTGGGTGAAGTCTCTTGCTCTTTGCACGGTACGAAATTATCTACTCACCCCTTCCCCCTCGACTATCACCTAAACCACACCCCCTCGGACACACACATACACACACTTCCACTGTCACCTATAGATTCATGACGTCATCTCAAGTATTGTCTTGACGTCATACACCTAATACCTGCCGTCGGTGAGTATTTATAATGTATGACACCGGTCTGTAGTTAAGAGTAGGACGGTGAGTGGATTACAGGTCGTGAATGTATCACCTCCAGCGCTCCGTCTGGTACAGGCGCTACTTTAGTTGTGAAATATGTTATTACTTAAAAACAAGCGTTGTTTGAAGAAACGTTGAAAAAAAGTAAATATACAAAAGTTATGGTTATATTAGTCATAACAATAACAGAATGATCGATGTGCAGACCGATTGATGGACGAAATAGACTGACTTTTGTACATAGTGAGACTAGCGGACTAAATAGACTAACTGTTGTACATAGATAGATTGGTGGACGAAATAGACTCACCGGTGTACACAGAGATTTGTGGACTAAATAGACTGACTGCTGTACATAGACAGATTGGTGGACTAAATAGACTCACCGGTGTACATAGAGAGAGAGAGCCAAAAATCTTTACCAGTGTTTATAGAATTATCCCAAGACGGTTTCTTTAAATAACAAATGCCTTTAAAGTTTAACATTTGATGTAAACAATTTGAAATTAGAATGCGGAACACTTTTTTCCCCTGTAATATTTGGCGACAGCAAAATTTTGTTTGATTTTAAAGAGTGTTAAGCTGTATATATGTGTGTGTATATATATATATATATATATATATATATATACACACATATATATATATATATATATATATATAACGTAATTGGTCCAAAGGCTAATGAGGACGCTCGGACGCTGGGAGTTTTCGCCCAAAGAATGTGTTGGCGTTTGTCCTTTGTTCTTTTATTTTTTTTTTTAAATAAAGGCCAGAATGTAGTGCCCATACTTTTGTAGTAACAGTAACAGTAAGACCTATTCACTGAGAGGGACGGATGGTCCTGAAATTAAAATAATCTATATGAGAGTCGTGGGTTCGATCTCAAGCGAGAACCAATGTGATTTTTTTTTTTTAGGTCATGATGAAAATTTTCCTCCATGTCTCCCGTGGTGCACCTATCTCGATTGCACCGTCCACTTTGAGGAACGCGATCTATTGATTGATTTATTTTAATTATGGTCGAGGATCGAGTTTTCTGGAACACCCTGGTACCCGGATGAGGACGTACGCATGATTTATTATTTAAACTGAAAGATTGGGGAAAGCAGAGAGGAATGTCAGCAACTGGTTCAACGAAGATCAAAGAGGGCAGCTTGGGGGGGGGGGGTAATCAGGCCCGGGATTAAAACAGTGTCATTATCACCAGCACAGAGGGCGACGCTTACTTATCGCTTCATACGATTCGCAGTAAATCAGGGATGGCTAATACAATGCCCGCGGACCAAAACGTATTGACTAAAATAAACACACACACACACACAAAATGACAATAGCTAACATGGAGGTTAAAATCAGTTTTTTTTTTGTTTAATAGTAGGCTTAATTGTATCTAACTAATGTTGTGAAGTATAAATTTAAAGCAGATGTGGACAAAGTGCTGTGCGCGAGCCAAGTAGGTCATGTTTGGCAGTTACATCCGGTCAGCGATGCTCCATCTCCGCCGACGTTTTAATTTCATACCCGCAATGGGTTCTTTGTTTAGATGTGTGGGCCAACCCAGAGCAGACGAATGGATTTTTTTTATAAGAACTGATTCAATTATTTATTATTTTTAGTGTAAAACATGTGTTTAAAAAAAAACAGTTTTTCAAAACAAAACAAAAACCAAAACAAAGCATCTTCATCAAATGTTTCAAACTGAATGTAGACATGCGCAATGCACTCAGAATTTTGGGACTTAATTCACTCAGTGCTCTTAATCATCCCCAATCCCACTCCCCCCGACCCTTACCCAATTTTTTACTATCACTTTGTTTCCGGTTGCCATTATTGACAGCAGGGCGATTGGTCACCGGATGAAAGATGTATCTAATTGATTTAATCCCCCCCCCCCGGGGTCTGGGGATGTCTTATATAAGGTTAACTAACTGGAACTTCTTAATCTCTGCATGACCTCCCCTTCCCTTTCCCTCGGGCCAATAGCTATTGAATATAGAAGTAAGAAGTGCAATAAGCGTATCCCGAACTACGTGGACTGCAGGTAGCCGGATTTAGACTTGATTAGGCCCTAAGCTCTTGGAGAAATGAGGCTCTTTGTTAAGTCAAGATAGTATTTGTCAGTTCTATATATATATATATATATATGTATATATGACAATCGCTCACTCGGACAATATATGGGGGGGGGGGGGGCAAGAAAGTGTGGGTCCTAGGCAAGGGGTCGACAACCTGCGGCTTGCGACCCGCATGCGGCTCTTTCGATGTCAAATAGCGGCCTAATCAAATACCATGATATTGAAATAACAATTTTAATGGGTCTTTAAAAAATGGAGAAAATGGTAAATTATAACTTTTGGCTCTTCCATCTCAAAAGGTTGCCGACCCCTATTCTAGGCTATAGCTTGTGTAGCTTTATACTTAAATTCTGCACTGATGTCGACTTATCAATAGGACACGAATCAAATAAAATTAAATTAATTCTCATTTGATTCAATAGGAGTTATGCTATAGAAAATGGAATAGTTTCAAGGAAGAGGGATGAAAGGGGGGGGGGAGGGGAGACAAGCTTAGGGGCAAAATTGGTGGCCAAGTTTTTCTTTGGTTAGCCATCGGACCTAAAGGAAATTTACAAACATTTGGAACATGCACATGTTTTCTTAGCAGTGGCTTGTGGGGGTGGGCGGGGTTTGGGGGGAGAATATTGCCATCATCCAGGCCAATCTGTAAACTATGTTTTTAATAGTGAATTGAAATACTTTGGAAGGGTGGAGGGTGGAGGGGAGGGAGGCAGACGTCGGCTGGGACTGTTTGGCTGATACCCCCCCCCCAGGGGCAACATTTCTTTTGTTTTAGCCAGAGCAGTTGCCATTGCCCCCATCTATGTGCGGGGGTGTCATTTGCAGGCTCAGTGGCTGGTAATCAGAGAGTTTGATGATGGGTAGAAGAGTTCGGGTCCCATGCAGCAATAACTGACGCCTCGGGTGCAATAGCGATGTAAAAGAGTCACTTTCAGTAAATTATTACACTTTCAGTAAGTTATTACACTTTCAGTAAGTTATTACAGTATCGATATATTTGTTTATTAAATCAAATCGTAATATTTCAGTCTTACGGTGATTTCCTGGATACGAAAGCTAAAAGGATTTTTTTTAGGTTTTACGGTAGTTAAAAAAAAATTCCTAAGCCCTTTTTGTCCTTTTTTAAACAGTATTTAAAAATGTGTGGCCGAATATATATATATATATATATATATATATATATGTGTGTGTGTGTGTGTGTGTGTGTGTGTGTTTGTAAGTTAGAACAGGAGAAAGAGAGAAATACATTTCAAGGAGTCGATGGACAGACAAGGATAGAGACGTGGTCTGAAGAAGTTGGTAAATTTAACACAAACATTTTAGCAGCATCCTCCACATGGTTTATATCCAATTCTCGCTGGAACATTTTTTTTCCATGTTTGTGTGTGTGTGGGGGGGGTTATAATAGAAATCCTTACCTTAAATAAAAAAAGTCTGCATGTTTTTTCAGCCAGGGAAAAGAATAAAAGAACTCACACACACACAGAGTGAGCAGTTGTTAAATGTCTAGAAATGGGAGATGGAGAGAGGGACAGAGACTATTGCGTGTCTAAGAGCACACGATTGAACTGAAGCAAGCAGACTCCAATGTTTTGAAATTGCATCAAAACTTCTCTTATTCATTTTTTTTTTAATTTTCGTATCCACCCTCTCACCATACTCCCTGTCCCCCCGGGGAGAATCGAATGCAAAAAATGAGTGACTCGTGTTTGATGTGAGTGATTCAACGTTAAAAATACAAAACAAATGAGTGAATCTTATAGCAAAATGGTCGAACGGAAACGGAGAAAGCAGACGATGGAGCGAAGGGGGGAAAAATTGCATTCCTGTAGGCGGGTTATATTCCAAAACTAAACTGAATATGATTTTTGTTTTGTTAGATGAGATTCCAGCTTAACACGCCCGTCGTAGCTCTTGGTTTAACCACTATATTGAAACACGATGGTGAAGCGGATCAGCTCACTACCCGTGATGCCTTTTGATTCAAACGTCAAAGTAAAACACAATGGTGAATCGGATCAGTGATCACGTTCACTAAATCAAGAGACGCGGGTAATGTTGTTGTATAGCTAGTTGTTGTTTGTTTTTTTTTTCAAAAGGGAGAAGAACTGTTTGGGTGATTTACTGACTGTGAGTCTTTCAACCTTGATTTGTTTTGTTTTGTTCTTCCAGAGCTGTTTGGGGGCCCTAGTTAGAGACGTCTAGAGCTGTTTGGAGGCCATGGATAAAGACGTCCAGAGCTGTTTGGGGGCCCTAGATAAAGACTTCCAGAGCTGTTTGGGAGCCCGAGTTATAGACTTCCAGAGCTGTTTGGGGGCCCTAGATAAAGACTTCCAGAGCTGTTTGGGAGCCCTAGGTAGAGATCTTCCGAGCTATTTGGAGGCACTAAGCAAATGTACACAACTTGCCGCCATGAATTAATGCAAATGAGGGGGGGGGGCGAGCCCGCTTTTGGAATTAAGTGGTTGCCTAATTTGCATTCACCGTGAGAACGGCTTCGATTATGGGCCGTCGGGAACATCAGTGTGCCCAATCATTCAGAACGAAATTTAAAGGTTAGTTTAGCTTGAAGGGCATCTATAATATTGGGGCCCACACTGAGGAAGTGTACTGCGGGCCCTGCTTTTAACACCCTCACAGAGGCTCATGGTTGACAAATACTTTTGCCCCCATGTAACCTCATCAGACAAGTCCCAACTCCCCCTTCCCCCCGTTATATCTAAGTCATTGCCAAGCCCCCACCCACCCTCTTCCTCCCAAACATAAGAACGGCTCTGACTGTGGTCACTTGTGTGAGAAAGTATGCAGTCGTCGTTACCACTGGAGCTTGACTGACCACCAGCTGTACATGTTCTAGCCCGACTGACCGCAAGCGGAGACATGTTCTGATCCAACTGTCCACTAGCTGAACATGTTCTGGCCCGACTGACCGCCAGATGTACATGTTCTGGCCCGACTGACCACAGCTGGACATGTTCTGATCCAACTGTCCACTAGCTGGACATGTTTAGGCCCGATTGACCGCCAGCTGTACATGTTCTGGCCCGACTGTCCACTAGCTGGACATGTTCTGGCCCTACTGATCGCCAGCTGGACATGTTCTGGCCCGACTGTCTACTAGCTGGACATGTTCTGGCCCTACTGACCGCCAGCTGTACATGTTCTGGCCCGACTGACCATAAGCTGTACATGTTCTAGCCCAAGTGACCACCAGGTGTAATTTTCTGTCAGAACCATCCAATTCATTTATACTTAAATCATCCTGGTAGTCATGCGTAACGGGCGATGTAAATTAAAACGTTAATAAGATATATACATATATATATATATATATATATATATATATATATATATATATATATATATATATATATCCCCTGTTGAGTTGTCTCCCTGTAGCCTGAACTGGTCACGTTCTGACACAACCATCCCCCCTTCCTCCCATCACCTTCCTGTTCTATTCAACAACACCCTCTTATGGGGGTGAGGGGCAGAGAAGTAATCACTTTAAATGCCATATAATAGGGTGATAACTATTTTCATTATTTTTCGTAACGAAACTGAAACCCCTCACATTCGAGGAACAATTATATGTAGATGACAGTAGCAACATTAATTTTTTTTTAAATTGAAAAAAGTTCCCCCTATTTTTAATTTTTCGTTCACATATCGCGCAGTTTGAACTCGCCCCAGCTTGGGGTGAGTTCACAATATATAACTATTTCATTATTGTTATAACTTCTTTTATTTTCTGTTTCAGGTGCAAATATATAATATATATTCTGGAATATTTTAGAACATTGTGGAATATTTTGAATATTTTGGATAAACTATCTCGTTTTCAGTGCAAGATTGCAAGTCTTACTGTCAGGATAGTGAAAGTAGATAGACATGGATAGATAGAAAGACATATTGTTAGACAGATAGACAGATAGGCTAAACAATCTCACACGGATGCCTACAAACCGTCAAATTCTTGGAAACTTCACTTTTCTGTTCAATAGCCAGAAACGGCGACTGGATCGAATCAAAATTATGATTACGGATATAGAATTGCTTTGGATGGAAATTCTAGACTTTCCACTATTATCCAGCGCACTCATCAGAAAGAAACTCAATTGCCTGATTGATTTATATGACAAAAACAAAAAGAATCCGTCTGATAAATTTACTACAACACTTTCTCAGTTATTTGATGTCACCAACGTTAATGGAGAATGGAAAAGCACGGAGGATAAAGAACTCTACCAGAGGCAAGTTAAGAGTGGAGGAAAGATTGGTTATTCAATGGTCAAACAAGCCCCTTTGGAATCAATCCACCCAAGAAAACGAATCCGACTATCAAAAACCCAATCACAAGCCAGCTCTTCTCAATCGCAACCTATACAAACACATACAACTGTCTCAGAATCTTCGGATTCTGAAACCTCTGCTTCTTCACCCGACTTGCCAACCTATTCTTCCACGTCATCTTCTCCTGAATGCAAACCGAAATACCAAAGAGCAAGCACTACAACAGCGGGTTTGCTAGTACTGCAAAACAACATTTCTACACATAAAGCATATGATGTTCTTGCAACCATTGCTGAACAGGGTCACGATGTGCCAGTTCCAAGTCAGGCGGGTGTCTGGAAACGAGTAATCTCTGTAGGACGTAAAATGAAAACCAAAATTGTTCAAAAACTTCAAAGCAAAGAACTCTATTGTCTCCAGTTTGATGGTAAAAGAGTTCAAGGGGAAGAGTATCAAGTAGTTCTGCTGAAAAATATGACAACCGAAATCAAACTTGGTATTATTAAATGTGAGAGTGGTTCTGCCGCGGCCATTCACAAGGAACTACATCAGCTACTTGATGAATATGATGCTTGGAAAAATATTGGCATGATAATATGCGACACGACTGCAGTAAATACTGGTCGTTTGCATGGGATTGTAAAGCTCATACAGGATGATGTCTTGAGCAAGGGCTTTCAGAAGCCACAATATATTGGGTGTCAGCACCATGTACTCGACCTCCTTTTTGAAACATGTCATGAATTTTTTTATCCAAGAGCCAACGAGCAAACCAAAACTCAACTATTCCTTCATTGACCAATTAACACAAAACTATGTCACTCTTCAGGCTGATTACCGCCTCGTTGCGACAGATGATGTTAGCACAGACGAGAACCCTGGATGGCGAGATGATTTCAAGTTCTTATATGAATTATGTCAGGCATATCGTCATTACAAAACAACTTCACGTTGGCCTCGCATCAACTGGAAGAAACTACCAAATTTACACCAGGCAAGATGGAACTCACGTGTGATATATACTGTTATATCATTTTTTCTGATACCAGAGTGGCGCAACATCCTCACTCCTGCCTGCAACTTCATCTGCTACGAATGGGCAAATGCTTGGTTCCATTCTCAACACTATAATGAAGCGTCCTTCAATGAACTGTTTACCTCACTCATCAGGATAAAATGCAAGAAGGCAATTAAGTGTTTAAAGACCCATTGGTCAGTCGAAAAGTCATTAATTGACATTCCCAGATCTAACCAAATTGCTGAACGTGCTGTGAAACTGATGGAGGAACTTCATGCAAAATCGAGAAAATTTCAATTTTTGAATCTGAAGTTCATAGGAAAAAATATGTTTTAAACATTTCTTGTACATTCTGTACATATTACTAACTGATCTGTATCTTATTTGTTAATAAAAGTTGATTAGTTATTATTATTACTCTTTTGAGTTAAGCTAAAAAAAATAATGTCCTTTTTTTTGAAAAAAGAAATATTTTTCCACTTTTTTCTTCCGAAAAAGGGGGAGGAGGGGGAACTTTTTTAAAAAAAATCAAAAATGCAATTGATATTCTTAAATTACACATAAAAGTTCCTCGATTGCAAGTGGTTTCATAAAAATATTTTTTTTGTTATCACCCTACCATATAATGGTTCAATTTAGCCTTTCATCAAGTTTGTTTTCGCAATCGTTTGAATTCAACTGACACTATTTACAGCTCTAGTTACACCAGCGGCTCTCAACGTTTGTCGCGACTTTAACCCCTTCGGGTGCACACAGTGGCGTACCTAGGGGGGGCGGTGGGTGCGGTCCGAACCGGGCGGCACTTTTTATTACTTTTTAGGGGGGCGGTAAAATGTATAGATTAAATTGAAATACCTAAATGAGAGGGCGGCAAAATCGTCTTCCGCCCTGGGCGGCCGATACCCACGCTACGCCGCTGGGTGCACAAGTATATTCGCGGGTACCCCTCACAAAAGTTTGAAAATAAATGCACTAATTTCAGAATGGAATATCCTTACTTTTTTTCTAAATGAGACGCTTGGGTCACGTGGTTTGATGATGAGGAGTCACGCAGCAAGCTGGCGTCCTTCTTCAAAACGATTGGTTGTTTCAAACGAAAATTTATATTTCGCTGCGTAGCCCTTGCATCCCCCCGTTCCGTTAAACCCGTTTAGGGTGGCGCGTACCGCCGGATGAGAACCTCTGAGCTACACCATCCAGGGGGGGGGCATTAAATAAACAAAAGATCTTTGTAAAATTAATTAAAGCACAAACAAAATCCCCCCCCTTTCTCATGTTGCACTTTAATTGTACGACAGGTTGTTGTCGTCACAGAAATGTTTACTGTCATGCGCAATGAGAGTTTCAATGACCAAAAAAAAAATATCAAACTGTTTAAAAACTAAACACTCCGACTCTGGATTGATTCCAGCTGGGGGGGGGGGGGAATCCGGAAGAAGAGAGATGGTTGCAAACAACACTCTTTTTTTTTTTAAATATGTATGGGTGGGAGGGAGGGAGTCAAAAGTGAAGTTGATCTTCAATCATCCGGGAAACCCAACTTGGACGTTGTGTTTTAAAACTGAAAAAGGCGCAGAATGGATGAGAAGAATGTCAGATCAGGATTGAAATAAATTCTAAAAATCAGGTGTAAGATTAAAATAAATGAATTCAGCAAACGTTTCATTGAAATAAATAAAGATTAGGCAAGGTTATTGAGTGATTGTGTGTGTAGTTGTGTGTGTTATTGTGTGTTGTTATTGTGTGTGTGTGTGTTATTGTATTGTGTTATTGTGTATGTGTTATTGTGTGTGTGTGTTATTGTAAGTGTGTTATTGTGCATGTGTTATTGTGTGTGTTATTGTATGTGTGTTATTGTATGTGTGTTATTGTATGTTTGTTATTGTATGTGTGTTATTGTATGTGTGTTATTGTATATGTGTTATTGTGTGTTATTGTATATGTGTTATTGTGTGTGTTATTGTTTGTGTGTTATTGTATGTGTGTTATTGTGTGTGTTATTGTATGTGTGTTATTGTATGTGTGTTATTGTATATGTGTTATTGTATGTGCATTATTGTATGTGTGTTATTGTATATGTGTTATTGTGTGTGTTATTATATGTGTGTTATTGTGTGTGTTATTGTATGTGTGTTATTGTATGTGTGTTATTGTATATGTGTTATTGTATGTGTGTTATTGTATATGTGTTATTGTGTGTGTTATTGTATATATGTCATTGTATATGTGTTATTGTATATGTGTTATTGTATGTGTGCTATTGTATATGTGTTATTGTATGTGTGTTACTGTGTATGTGTTATTGTATGTGTGTTATTGTATGTGTGTTATTGTGTGTGTGTGTGTTATTGTATGTGTGTTATTGTATATGTGATATTGTGTGTTTTTGTATATGTGTTATTGTAAGTGTGTTATTGTGTGTGTATGAGAGAAATAGATTGAGGAAGAGACTCCTAAAAAATCAATTTAAAAACAAATAAATGTTATTCCATTAACCCTCTGCATGCTTTACGTAAGACATTGTTCTGTCATTCAAAAGTCACTCAGCGAAGATTAGCGGAATCCATGAAATCCAGTAATACACCCCCTCCTATCTCCCCTTTCCGACTTACTCCAAAGTAATAATCATTTAACCAATCAATTACCGTGTAAAAATGGCATTTAATAATGCCCGAAAATTATTACAACCGTAAAAAAAAATAATTCTAAAACGGAATTGGGTTTTAACAGCCAACATTTAGCTATGAACAAATATTTTTTTTATTACTTTTTTTTGTAACAAAAGTAATGGCACCAACAATTCCTGTGATTGGGGGGGGGGGGGGGAAGGGCAGGGGAGAATAACTCTGGATCGATTGGCGAGACTGGGGCTATTGTGGTCGGCCGCCTCTCTATGGATAGTGGCCTCCCCTTGAACTATACAAATTTAAGCAGATGATACAGACTCTTAATACAAAACTCCAGCCAAAGGTCGATGACCAGACAAAAATTATGGCCCGGGTGATACGCATAGTCCATCATCCGAATAAGGGTCAACGTATAACGTTTTTTAAATAAAAAACATAACCGAAAATTGTTGGGTATTTCTTTTATTTTTATTTTTGCCTAACCTCATTTTAATATGGCGATATTGATAACAACTAGTTAAGTTGGGCTTGTAATATAGAATCGATACCGTCATAGCTTGGGTCGTAAACGGACATCTGGGCAATAAACTATATCACAATAGCTCGATTATCTTGCCTGGGGGTATCGATTACTGCTTTCATGGTTACAAGGAGAGCGAGAGAGACAGAGAGATAGAGAGAGAGAGAGAGAGGATTGAGAAATTAAGAGTTTGGGGGGAGGGGTTAGGGGGGGGGGGTTGAGAGTTGGCTAAATTATGGATTACATTTTGGCCTCTTATGTTTCCTTATTGTATCTCCCCCCCCCCCAACCCTCACCAAATTTCCTGTTACATGGTAATATCACTGAGATATCTATTATCATTGTATTGAATAGAGGTCTCCCTAGAGCAGGGGCTCTCAAAGCTCGGCTCGCGACCCACTGGTAGGCCGCGGAAGAATTTCTGTTGGTTCGCAAAAAAAAATTAAAATGTATAATTCAAAGGTTGATAACCCTATGTATCAGTGTCTTAATAATGATAACCCTGTGTACCAGTATCTCAATAATGATAACCCTATGTATCAGTGCCTCAATAATGATAACCCTGTGTATCAGTATCTCAATAATGATACCCCTATGTATCAGTGTCTCAATAATGATAACCCTATGTATCAGTGTCTCAGTAATGATAGCCCTATGTATCAGCGTCTCAAAACTCTGAGCGTTCGTTCATCTGCAAAAGTAAGAGGGGCTTAACGGGTTGTGGGTGGGATATTTATGTGACTAATGACACTGTTAGTCTATTGCCGTTAATGCGGTTTGTCTTTGCAGGTGGCTCGCGAAAACAAAAGCAGATGTCAAAGTGGGGCCGTCGTCAAGTGTCCGGTTCAGAATCACTGCATTAGAGCAGAGTTCCGCAACTGGTGTGTCACGAGGCTAAGTCAAGCGTGCCGCTAGACTGTGGCAAGTGTGTCGCTAGACCGTGGTAAGTGTGCCGCTAGACTGTGGCAAGTGAGCCGCTAGACTGTGTCAAGCCTTCCGTTAGACTGTGGCAAGTGTGTCGCTAGACCGTGGCAAGTGTGTCGCTAGACTGTGTCAAGTGTGCCGCTAGACTGTATCAAGCTTTCCGTTAGACTGTGTCGAGTGTGCCGTTAGACTGTGTCAAGCTTTCCGTTAGACTGTGTCGAGTGTGCCGTTAGACTGTGTCAAGCTTTCCGTTAGACTGTGGCAAGTGAGCCGCTAGACTGTGGCAAGTGAGCCGCTAGACTGTGTCATGAGCTACAAAACCGCCACTCACGCCCTCCGGCTATTTGAGAGTTCGATCTATGATCTTTGGGACAACGCCTTCACGAGGAAGTTATAAATAGCGCCATATATATTACTTGTTGCTCGACTGTAGAACTGAGGGTCCCTAGTTCAATATCCGGTGAGGAGGAGGACCAATGGATAGGTCAGGTCACTATTAAATCCCTCCCCCCAATTAGATCCCCCGTGATGCCTCCATTGTCATAATACAACCGCCTATGATGGGAATGTAAGAAAGGGATGTTGAATAGGACGTAAGATATTTCATATCATCCTTACAGGGACTTCACACACACACACACAAACACACACACATATTATTTGTGCATACATTGCGTTTAAGCTTCCGATTCCTAATACAGTCACGTATTTACACTGAAACCCATTTTACTTCCATTCACCATCAATACTCGCTGTTACCCTCATCCACTAATCCTTCAACGCTATCGACTTCCTAAAAATATCAGATTAAAGGGATAATACCACAATTTAATACCGCGAGTTACTTTGCTCCTGGCTGTAACCCAATAATAATAACAATTTTTTAAAAAGAAAAAAATTGTAGGCCAGTGAAGGTAACTCAACCTGAAAATTGACAAAAAAAAGTTGTTTTTTTTTTTTGTTATTTGTGTGCGCGCGCTATGTCGCAGCTGTTTGACTGTTTAATTAAGTGGCGGTTAGCTTACAACAGGACTATAACACCCCCCCCCCAAAAAAAAAGCGTATGAGTGCGTTACTTCCCTTGATGAACACGCGCGCGGGCAATAACACACAAACAGACACACAAAAAAGTCATTTGAAAAAAAACAACAACAATGCCAGCCCTTGTGTTTAGTTTTTTTCTTGTCTGAAACGAAGTTGATGATTTCGTTGTTCAAACTATTGCAACTTTTATATATGAGAGTATTTTGGTTGATGATTTCGTTGTTCAAACTATTGCAACTTTTATATATGAGAGTCTTTTGGTTGATGATTTCGTTGTTCAAACTATTGCAACTTTTATATATGAGAGTATTTTGGTTGATGATTTCGTTGTTCAAACTATTGCAACTTTTATATATGAGAGTCTTTTGGTTGATGATTTCGTTGTTCAAACTATTGCAACTTTTATATGAGAGTATTGTGTCACTAAACAGCCTAGAGGAGTGGGCGGTTGTTTTTTAATTCGCGGTCCATGGGACATCGGCGGCCCCCTTGTCGTAATCCACTGCCCAGTGTTTCTCATTTTAAAAATATTAAGAAATAAAATATACAGTTTTAAATCGTTGTAAAAGAAATACCGGAAGCCCTCAGTGCCAAAATGTTGTATTTTTTTAATATAATTCGTCAATTATTTTTTTTTTAAAAAAACCAGTGGCGTAACCATGGTTACTAGCGCCCAGGTTGGACTATGAGAATGCCGCCCCATCACGGTGCTTTAGAATATTTAAATTATGAAAATATCGCTCTTTGCTGCTGCAGGCGGGGAAAAATCCACCAATCGTCACAAATTTTATCCATACTCTCGGTTTCATCAAGTTTGTTTATATCCCTGATTTATATTATGTTTATTTTAAGTGTTTTAATTGTCAAATTTTAATTCCACCTAAAGGAGGGGGGGGGGGATCATTTTATCGTTACATAATATGTGAACGGTCCATTAGTGATTTGACCTGGTATTGATATATAGTATTTAGAACAATAAACAAAAAAAAATAAGAAATATAGTGTGTCAGTTTTCAGCTAACTGAAAGCATTATTGTAATAGGGTCGTTTGCAGCACATTCGTGTCATCAAATTCGGCTAATTATAAAACAACGGCTCAAACTATTATCGATTTAGATTCTTCTGTGAACATTAAAAAAAAAAAACATTTTTCAGCAGAAATCAATATTTCTGTGATAACATTTAGCTTTTAAGTTTCATTTAAGGTCTTCTTAAAAGGATTTCATTTCTCCAAATGAAATTAAGTCCGATAGTCAACAAATTAAACTTTCCACTTCATCTCAGTGTGTTTTATTTTTCTCTTAGAAATTCAAATTATGTTGGCCAGGTTTTATGTAAACGGCCATAATTGTTCTCTGTCTTCTGTTTATATCACAAAGTATAGCTGCTAACAGAATTGAAGTAGCGACCATTCAAAGATTTAATAATAAGTTAACGATTTTCAGATCAGCCAACAACAAAGAGATTTGAGGCTGGCATCTTATGGCGTCAAAAACCTGGCCAGCCAAGCATGGACTTATTCATGGGGGGGGGGGGGCAAGGGGGGCATTTTGCCCCCCCCCCCCCCAACATTTTGAAAAAATGTCATATAAGAGGGGGGCATTTGCACCCCCCCCCCTTACATTTAAAAAAAATGTCATAAAGTTGTTATTTGCCCCCCCCCCTGGAAAATTTTGCCCCCCCCCCTGGAAAAATTCCTAGCGATGCCCATGCAACCAAGGATATCCACATCCTCATCACCAGTCGCTTATAACGAAAACATCGCTTAGCGGGATGACCGCGTATAACGAATAATGGCCAAACTATTGCTCTGTCTTTTTTTTTCTCTTTTGTTGGTTTTTCTTCCACTAAGGTAGTGATAACAGATTGTTCTATAATTATAAAACTAGATTACCATTACATTGTCTGGCGTATGACAGGGATTTAGGTGAGACTCTAGGACAGTGGTGGCTTAATATATGGCACGCGAGCCACAGTCGGCACGCAGACCCTCATCTGTCGACACGAGACTCAAATATCACTTCCTTTAAATTTATTGTAGTGTTGGCACTTGGCTGTAAATTTTTTTTTTGTTGAATTTTGGACACGCGGCCCCCGAAAAGGGTTTACCATGGAGATAGTACCATATAAATATATATATAGAGAGAGAGAGCGAGAGAGAGAGAGAGAGAGGCAAAGAGAGAGAGAGACAGAGAGAGAGAGAGAGACAGAGAAAGAGAGAGAGAAAGGCAGAGAGAGACAGAGAGAGAGAGAGACACAGAGAGAAAGACACAGAGAGAGGCAGAGAGAGACAGAGAGAGAGAGACAGAGAGAGAGAGACAGAGAGAGAGAGAGACAGAGAGAGACACAGAGAGAGAGGGAGACACAGAGAGAGAGACATAGAGAGAGAGATCGCTTTACGTGGACCAGGTGCCCACATAGCAAAGCTTTGTCCCTAATGTTACTTTTTTTCTTAAATATGCCTGTATATATGTGTGTTTGTGAGTGTGTGTGTTTGTGAGTGTGTGTGTGTGTGTGTATGTGTGTTTGTGAGTGTGTGTGTATATATATGTGTGTTTGTGGGTGTGTGTATATATATGTGTGTTTGTGAGTGTGTGTGTGTATGTGTGTTTGTGAGTGTGTGAAGCCCATTGTTTAGTCGAGCCACCAGACGTATTGATCTGGAAGAGTGTAGCTGTCTATGCGGGCCCAACACGGTGTAATGGTGTTCAGTATTACTACCTGCTTGTATGTCAAGACAACCACCTGCCAGTATGTCAAGACAACCACCTGCCAGTATGTCAAGACACCCACCTGCCAGTAAGTCAGTATTACTACCTGCCAGTATGTCAAGACAACCACCTGCCAGTAAGTCAGTATTACTACCTGCCAGTATGTCAAGACAACCACCTGCCAGTATATCAAGACAACCGCCTGCCGTCATATGCCACCAGCAAATAACCACACAGACGGCTGTCCTGACAAAAACTAAACAAAAACGTCGATACAGCAAAAAGAATGACACTGTAAGCCAGGCGACATTTATTGACATCTTCCTTCTTTCTCACTTCAGCGGTTCTCAAGACGATAATCCCCCAGAAAAAAATAACAAAAACAAAAGCTGGAAATATTATTTGTATTTATTTACAGCAGAACATTCTGAGAGTGTGAGTATGCTGTTTTCAAACTCATGAAACATTAAATCTAACTAAAAAAAAAAAAACAAGTGTAGAGACGTATGCCATCGACATTTGTAAGACAAAGATTATTTCCTTAGGTAACGACCCATCGACATTTGAAAGACAAAGATAGTTTCCTTAGATAATGACCCATCGACATTTGAAAGACAAAGATAGTTTTCTTAGATAATGACCCATCGACATTTAAAAGACAAAGATAGTTTCCTAAGGTAACGACCCATCGACATTTGAAAGGCAAAGATAGTTTCCTAAGGTAACGACCCATCGACATTTGAAAGGCAAAGATAGTTTCCTAAGGTAACGACCCATCGACATTTAAAAGACAAAGATTGTTTCCTTAGGTAACGACCCATCGCCGTTTAATTGCCCTACCAAAGCCGGGTGCCCATTTACTTCTGGGTGAACTTGATGGACATTTTACCAGCTCTCACAAAGAGCTTGGAAATAATTCCATTGGTTCTCACAGAGGATCGAACCCAGGAATCTCACGTCGACAGTCGAGCGCTTTGCACCATCGGTATTTACATGCCAGTCCGGCTGTTTGATCTGGCCCCGTGCTCTGCCCCCCCCCTTCCGTTCACACCTTTGATATTTACATTTAATGTCAACTATATCTATTCAACACTACATTCATTTGTTCTTGGTTATTCCCTTTTGTCTATTTTAAGAACACAATTTGTCCCGCGATTCAAAACGTTTGCCCACCCCTGGACAAGGAAAATTTTTAGATATCTATTTATAGAGTTAAATCGGGAAATATTTTTTGCATTTCAATTTTTTTCTTATTTAATTTTTTTTTTATTATAACAATATAACACTCAGAATTGCTGTTTTCATTCAAATACTAATTCATTTTTTTCCGGATTTAAAAAAAAATACATTATCCGGCCACAAAACTCAAAAATTTTAGAGTACTTGAACAACAAAAAAAAAAAAAAAATAGAATACAAAAAACAAATTACTGTTGCAAACTAGCGGGTCAGTTAACAATGCCTGAAGTAGACTTTAGAGAAAGCTGTTGCCGTGGCAACCCGGCGGCAACAAAGGGAGAGAACGAAACACAATAAATAAAATGACGCGGTGATAACAATGGCAGTGTACATATGTGAGAGCGGAGTCAATAGAGGCGGGCATGTCAATCTTTCAGATAAGGCTAAACATGATCCGGGCCTTGGGTTGTTTGTTGTTGTGTGCTCGTGATAGGAGGCTGGGCTGGTCGCTGTTGTTGTGTGCTCGTGATAGGAGGCTGGGCTGGTCGCTGTGGTTGTGTGCTTTAGATGAATGATGCGGATGTGTGCTGTGGCTGAGTGGTTGTGGCTGGGTGGTTTTGGCTGAGTGCTGTGGCTGAGTGCTGTGGATCAATGATGTGGTTGTCTGCTGTGGCTGAGTGGTTGTGGCTATGTGGTTGGGGCTAGGTGGTTGTCGCTAGGTGCTGTGGCTGAGTGCAGTGGGTGAATGATGTGGTTTTGTGCTGTGGCCGAGTTCTGTTGCTGGGTGTTGTGGCTGAGTGATGTGGCTGGGTGGTTGTGGCTGGGTGATGTGGATGGGTGTTGTGGATGAATGCTGTGGCTGGGTGTTGTGGCTGGGTGATGTGGATGAATGCTGTGGCTGGTGGTTGTGGCCGAGTGCTGTGGCTGGGTGCTGCGGATGGGTGCTGTGGATGAATGCTGTGGCTGGTGGTTGTGGCCAAGTGCTATGGCTGAGTGCTGTGGATGAATGCTGTGGCTGCTGGTTGTGGCCGAGTGCTGTGGCTGGGTGCTGTGGCGGGGTGCTGTGGTTGAATGCTGTGGCTGGGTGCTGTGGATAGGTGCTGTGGATTATGCTGTGGCTGGTGGTTGTGGCTGAGTGCTGTGGCTGGGTGCTGTGGATGGGTGCTGTGGATGAATGCTGTGGCTTGTGGTTGTGGCAGAGTGCAGTCGCGGGGTGCTGTGGATGGGTGCTGTGGATGAATGCTGTGGCTGAGTGATTGTGGCCGAGTGCTGTGGCTGGGTGCTGTGGATGGGTGCTGTGTATGAATGCTGTGGCTGGTGGTTGTGGCCGAGTGCTGTGGCGGGGTGCTATGGTTGAATGCTGTGGCTGGGTGGTTGTGGCCGAGTGCTGTGACTGGGTGCTGTGGATGAATGTTGTGGCTGGGTGATTGTGGCCGAATGCTGCGGCTGGGTGCTGTGGATGAATGCTGTGGCTGGGTGTTTGTGGCTGGGTGCTGTGGCTAGCTGCTGTGGCTGACAGCTGTGTTCAAATAATATTGCCAGTCATTGAACCAACGACGTCAGGTACATACGACGTTCTGTGTTCTGAGTCCGTTTTTTTAACATAATACGATTAGCAGCAGGCTGTCTATGGGGGGGGGGGGCACCTAAAATGTACCCTTGTGTACGGTCCCAACAAAATGCATGAATTGCTTCATGTGAACACTTGCTAAGTTAAGTTCCCTGTTTATCCTGTGGTTATACCCGTAAGTCTTTTACACATCAGTACATAGGTCAACAATATGAGACACTTGTGTGCGCGTGACAGGTGGGTTAAATGCACGTGCATGGCTTAGACACACAGAGTGACAGAGAGACAGATGGATAGAGAGTTAGACAGTCTCATTTCAGTCATCAATAAATCTTGGGGATCAAGATAGATAGATAGATAGGTAGATAGATAGATAGATAGATAGATAGATAGATAGATAGATAGATAGATAGATAGATAGATAGATAGATAGATTAGATAGATAGATAGATAGATAGATAGATAGATAGATAGATAGATAGATAGATAGATAGATAGATAGATAGATAGATAGATAGATAGATAGATAGATAGATAGATATGTAGGTAGGTAGATAGATAGATAGATAGATAGATAGATAGATAGATAGATAGATAGATAGATAGATAGATAGATAGATAGATAGATAGATAGATAGATAGATAGATAGATAGATAGATAGATAGATAGATAGATAGATAGATAGATAGATAGATAGATAGATCCTTTACTTACACTTCCTCATACAAATATAAAGAAGACAATGACGATCAATACAAACATCTGATAGAATAACTCAGGATAAAGTTATCAAAGCCCAGTAAACATAAATGAAAAAAAAAAGTAAGGAAGGGAGACAAATCGTGATTTTATTTGTATACAACGTATTACTTCCCTTTGTAACTTCATGCTCTACAGTTTGCAAAGAAATTTTAATACCAGAGTGTAAGATAAAACGCAGAAGGGGATGTCATTAAATTGTAGTAACTTAACACAGGTGTATTTGTTTAACTCTGTAATTTAATGAATATACTCTTGCTGTATTTGAGACATTACTGAAATGGTAGAAACGTAATTTGAGTGGATCATGAATTGTACAAATGAAAATATAACTCTTTGCACTGATGGGACAAAGTAGAAACTTTATTTAGTATTTGATAAATATTCTTTGTGTAACTTTAGTGTATCATATATCACATGATATTTTACACATGTGTGTGTGTGTGTGTTTGTGTGTGAGTTTATTATTGAATTAGTGTGAGTGTGTGTGAGTGTGTGTATCTGTAGGCCTGATCTAGTGTGTGTCTCTTTTGAAGCGTGTTTGCTAGTGTGTCTGTGTGTGTGTGTGAGTGTGTGTGTTAATATGTATATGTTTGAGTGTGTGGGTGAGCGTGTGTGAGTGTGTATATTTATGAGTGTGTGAGTAGGTGTGTGTGTTTGTGTGTGTGTGTGAATGTGTGTGAGAGAGTTTGTGTAAGTGTGTGTGTTTCTGTATGTTTGCTCCATACATCCTCTTCCTCTGTGGGACTATAATGTGATATTTCTGTCCCTGCACGGGTATTGCCATGTCCAGTTGGTAAAGAACTAACTTATGTTGCCAGCATTCTTCCGTCACAGTGAAGACGTTTCAATATCCCAATTTCTTTCTTTTGTCTAACGGCGTGAATGTAATGCATATCTCTCATTAATGTAATACACGCCTCAAATTAATATAATACAAGCCTCACATTAATGTAATACAAGCCTCACATTAATGTAATACAAGCCTCACATTAATGTAATACAAGCCTTACATTAATGTAATACAAGCCTCACATTAATGTAATACAAGCCTCACATTAATGTAATACATGCCTCACATTAATGTAATACACGCCTCAAATTAACATAATACACGCCTCACATTAATGTAATGCACGCCTCACATTAATGTAATGTACGCCTCACATTAATGTAATGCATGCCTCAAGTCTCGTACATGATGATCGATTGGCTGCGGCATATAAAAAAAAATAGTTTATGTTGGCTAGTTGCATCTCAAATTAATACATCAGCTGCCTGTAGTACTGGAGGGTGTCAGGAGGTGGGAGGGTGAGATATGAAGCTAAAGACTGTCTAATGGTACCTCATTTGATGTGGGTACAAAGTTTCAAGTCGTAAAAGTAGTAAACAATAAAAAAAAAAAAGATTTTTTTTGTTTTATTAAGTCAATACGTTAATTTAAAATGGTAGATTCTGAATGAATTTTTTTTCGGGAAAACTATGGTGAGGGCCATGGGGGGTAAAAAGGTAAGTTTTTCGAAAAGTTTTAAAAGTCTTACATTGTCTCCCTTAGACTTGTTTGTTTAGTCAGCCTGGCTAGGAACACTTCTCAATTTTTGCATCAAGGGTAACGACTATAGTTTCTAGGCATTTAATCTCAGACCCATAAAATATTAATTAATTACTCTCCAAAGTCTTTTTATCGCTTGTCTTCATTTACCTGCTATTCCCTCATATATTCATCTCTTTGTAAATGTATTTAATCTATTCACTGTGCTGTAATTAAGGGTTCAACGACTTTTCGACACCCGGGAGAGTTCAACCCCGGACTATTCAACCCCCGGGACATTTTGACCCCGGGCTATTCAACCCCCGGGACAGTTCGACCCCGTACTATTCAACCCCCGGACAGTTGGACCCCGGACTATTCAACCCACGGGACAGTTGGACCCCGGACTATTTGACCCCCAGGACAGTTCGACCCCGGACTGTTTGACCTCCGGGACAGTTCGACCCCGGACTATTTGACCCCCGGGACAGTTGGACCCCGGACTATTCAACCCACGGGACAGTTCGACCCCGGACTATTTGACCCCCAGGACAGTTCGACCCCGGACTATTTGACCCCCGGGACAGTTCGACCCCGGACTATTCAACCTCCGGGACAGTTCGACCCGGACTATTTGACCCCCGGGACAGTTCCTCCCTGGACTATTTGACCTCCGGGACAGTTCGACCCCGGACTATTTGACCCCCGGGACAGTTCGACCCCGGACTATTCCACCCCCGGGACAGTTCGACCCCGGACTATTCAACCCCCGGGACATTTTGACCCCGGACTATTCAACCCCCGGGACAGTTCGACCCCGGATTATTTGACCCCCGGGACAGTTCGACTCCGGACTATTTGAACCCCGGGACAGTTCGACCCCGGACTATTCAACCCCCGGGACATTTTGACCCCGGACTATTCAACCCCCGGGACAGTTCGACCCCGGACTATTTGACCTCCGGTACAGTTCGACCCCGGACTATTTGACCCCCGGGACAGTTCGACCCCGGACTATTCAACCCCCGGGACATTTTGACCCCGGATTATTCAACCCCCGGGACAGTTCGACCCCGGATTATTTGACCCCCGGGACAGTTCGACTCCGGACTATTTGAACCCCGGGACAGTTCGACCCCGGACTATTTGACCCCCTAGACAGTTCGACCCTGGACTATTCAACCCCCGGGACAGTTCGACCCCGGACTATTTGACCCCCGGGACAGTTCGACCCCGGACTATTTGACCACCGGAACAGTTCGACCCCGGACTATTCGACCCTATATATTCGAGTTATTATTTCTTATAAAGCAGTTACATATTTGAAATCACCAAAAAAAATTGATCTAGAAACATTTTTAAAAAGTCAGACCACAGAAAAAAAATATTTCAGACGCAGACCAGTGATATATATCCCACATACACGCCTCATGCTCGCATACAAGTTTCACTGACCAATGGTTAGTGTCTACTCTAGCCACTCCCACAAATGACATAAGTGACCAATATCCAATGTGGATGGGTGTTCATCAAAACGTCACCCGCTGTCATATCTGTATATTATTTCTTATACCTGTCGGGTGACACCACACTTGCGTTTTTGCTAGACTTAACTTGGTGTGTGAGATTGACAGGCAGTTATTTTATCAGAGCTTGGTTATTTAATCAAAAGAGGGGGCAAAAAGATTTGTTTAGTGGGAAAATTTCGTCACATGATCACACAATTTGTGCCCATTGCTAAGACATTACAAAGGCTAAAACACAAATTTCAAATAATTGAAACACAAATTTCAAATAATTAAAACATTCTTTATTATTTTTAATTTCTCGTATTCTTTGTTTAACATCATTACTTTCCTGAATATTTCAAGGTCAATATATGTAAAAAAAACGTTGTATCTCTACTTTAGTTTTCAAACATATCATAATCAATAGGACATGTGAATCTACAGGTAATTTAATCTTCAAATTGATTATCGTTCCTATCGATTCAATGAAAACTGTTGATATTTTGAAACCTTAAACGGCATTTACTGTTGTCATCCAAGTCAGTGGTCACAAAAATTTTTTATGTCACGACCCCCACACCCAAACCTTATTAAAAGATTAAAATGACACCCTACTCCCCCCTCCCACACACACACACCCTTTCCCCCATGTGCAAGTCAAATAATTGTTAACGGTCGGTTTTGAAACTAAATTTTTCGTTACATATGTAATTAAAAGCATCTACTACATTGTTGCCCATAGCGTGTTCCACTTTGACGATTATATGGAGCCGTTGTGTGATCTGGGACCCTATTAAGGATAATTTATCAAAGTATGTTTCCAAATTTCCAAAGCGATTAAATTACCTGTTCATTAGAAATCGATATGGCTGTCTTCCATAAAAAAAAAAAGATATGTATAATGTTTTTAATGTTCAATTAACAGACTTCATGATTTCATTTTGAAAAACTATAGTCGAAGTCTGTCAACTAATACTCAAATATTATTTGCAGATGAAAAGAACATTTAGCTTGTTGAGTGGATGGATGTAGGTACCATACTATAAAGGATGGTTTTATGCATGTGATAGACAGACAAATGACAGGTCGACAGTCGAGCGCTTTATCACACGAGCATCCGTCCAGATGAAGTGTAGAATTCATCAGTTTCTGTACTTACGTGTGTCCAGCTGAGAAGATGACCATAAAGGAATAGTGTGGTTAGCAACAACGCCCAGCCGTCTTTACTTACTTAACTTAATAGATTAGATAGACAGATAGATAGACAGATAGATAGACAGATAGATAGACAGATAGATAGACAGATAGATAGACAGATAGATAGACAGATAGATAGACAGATAGATAGATAGACAGCCAGACAGATAGATAGATAGATAGATAGATAGATAGATAGATAGATAGATAGATAGATAGATAGATAGATAGATAGATAGATAGATAGATAGATAGATAGATAGATAGATAGATAGATAGATAGATAGATAGATAGATAGATAGATAGATAGATAGATAGATAGATAGATAGATAGATAGATAGATAGATAGATAGATAGATAGATAGATAGATATTTTTTTTTAATTCTCAAACGCAAACGTATTAAGAAAGTAAATGTTCGTTCCTCATACAATGGGGAAATACAATTATTTCTAGTTTCTTTATATTAATTGCGTCATCTAAACGTTATCACACGAGCCAAAGTTTCTAATTCATCGTGACCTCTATAACTTGTAAATAAATATGGCGGCATAGAACACCGTTTGATTCGTACTATGGAACGTCCACACCGTATTAATTATCGGGAATAGGTTTATTTTTTTCCCAAAAAGAATCTAACGATATATATTTCAAATTATTTAGACACGATGACAGAGATAGTGGGATTAGGTATTTTATGTAGTAGATGTTTCAAATTGCATATATATTGGAAAAACATGGTGGGGGGGGGGAGGTGTTCCATTGAGCTGGTCGGGCCTCCTGAGCAATGTCCCCGCACTGCACCAACTTCCCTCTCCCGGGGGCCTGCAATCTACAGATTTAAAAAAAATGTATTTATTTATCCAGTTTAGGGCATTAACGTATCATCCCACATCCTGATTCCCACAGTCTTGTTCCAACTGCACCTAACGCTGAGCAGTAGATGAGGGTTAGTGGAGGGGGGGAGCAGACAGAAGAAGAGATTAAGCAGAGCTCCAGTCAGCGTATTTACGCAGTGCTCACCTAATGCCTGACATCGCCCAGTCGATTATTATAAGGTGTCATGCCGAGTAAATAGACATGAGTTCAAAAATGTCAAATATATAGATATCCACTATTACAGCAATGTTATATATCCATTAGTACGGCAATGCTATGTATCCAATAGTACACCAATGTTTTGTAAAAAATGCTGCATTTTTTCCCATAAATTTTGCGAGTTTGTTTTGGTAGAAAAAAATGTACATAAATAAATTTAATTAAATATGTATGTATATATAGCCTATATATTTCCCAAAATTCCCTTTTTTTTTACTATTTTATATAAATTGCGTAGTAGATCTGCGCCCAAAATGTTGTCGTTAATATTGCGTACAAATGGGAGGGGGGGGCAATGCTCGACCTAAAGCTAATTTCTTTAATAGTAAGAAATTTTACGGTAAATCAAATATGGTATCATTCAGAAATGAACAGAAATGAGTAAAAGTTTTAAAATGTCTCCTAAAACATGATATATATATATATATATATATATATATATATATATATATATATATATATATATATACTTGTATGTATATTTTATCAACCCCCCTCTGTACTCAGCAGAGCATTCGATTTTTACTTTCTTCTAAATATTTCTAGCAAATAATGAATTGGAGAAAAAATAAAATAATTTTAAATAAGGGAGGCTATTACAAGATGTTAAAAGAAACTACTTCAAAAATCTAGTCGAATTTCGAATTTCAACATCAAGATTCATTTAATAATTCAAATATTTTAGAAACAAGTTTTATTTTATTACTAAGAACCCAAAACAAAAAAAGAATAATATCAACAGTACTAACACCATAATGTGGAGAGAGAAGAAAAAACACTTTTAATAACTAAATACGACTAATCTTATTCCTTTGCGACATCAATTCTATTTGTGGGCGCTAATAATAGTTAAGCTCATTTCTCACCAATTCCTCCGACGACCAACCTTCCCTCACCCTTCTCTTACTCACCACACGTTTTATAGGTTGGATCTTTATTTCCCTTTGAACCCCCCCCCCACCCCAGAACAATTCGTGGGGAGAGTCTAGAAATTAGAATAGCTAATAAACTTTGTGCCCCTCGCGTGTCCCATACGGATGAATTTTGAATGTATCCGCCACTGGTCCTGGGAGTGGTTACAACTACGTTGAACCCTGCCTCACCCTCTACACTCAAAACACAATTCTCTCTGCTGCTGATTCCAATTACACCATACGATATTACAGTGGTTCTCAAAGTGAATGATTTTATAATTGGGTCACCAAAAAATGGTTAATGATAAGTTAATGAAATATATATATATATATATATATATATATATATATATATATATATATACATATATATATATATATATATATATATATATATATATATATATATATATATATATATATATAAGCGATGTGGGTTCTGCGTTAAATCGAAAGTAAAGAATTAATACAACAGTATTCCAGTTTAAAATACAATCCATGAAAAAAATCGGATCTGCCCGAAACCAAAAAATAACCTAGCCTACCGATCAAGCCTAAGGGGGCATAACTCTATGCAAAGGTTTTGCAGAGTACAGCTAGTATACTAATAATGTTCATTGTTCATGTCTGTTTATTTGTTTTCACCAAACATGTTTTTCAGTGATTATCAAATGGCAAAAGTTTGTGAACCAGTCCATAATCATATCAAGTGCACATGACTGCTAAAATACAAAAAGAAATCTCTTTACATCCCCTAGTGTATCATTAGCGAACTATTTCCTTGCGGAAAGAATACTTCCTTCAGTTAGTGAATATCATTAGCTTTGTATAGGAATACTGAGCGTCGCACCCAATCTGTTGTGTGTCGTGGAAAAAAACAATTATAATAATGATGGAAAGTGTAAAGTTGTACACCCCTGTTCTGATACTTGATGCACCTATATTGCCTAGAGTTCATTCCTGAGAGATCTTAGTAAATCTGGGATGCAAACATGAGACGAACTCACTGCTTACCCACTCTCAGGAAATTATGTATGTGGTGCCGTCGTATATTAAACACCACGGTGTGTGTGTGAGAGAGAGAGAGAGAGAGAGAGAGAAAGAGAGAGTTTGTGTATGTGTGTGTGTGTGTGCGCGCGTGTGTGTGTGTGTGTGCGAAGTCACTGTAAGGATGAGATGAAATCTCTTAGATCCTACAAACCAACTTTGGGGCGGTTTTTTTTTTTGCAGTGCCTTTCTTTCATCCAAACCATAACCGATAGTGCGATGATCTTGGAGGCACCACGAGAGACGTTAACCATGACCTGACTTTACCCATGACCAAACACTTTCATTGGTTCTCAACTTAGATCGAACCAGGTACCTTGGGAGGACACATTTCTTAGTACAAAGTAACCAACGTTTTTCTTTTTAATAGACATGAGAACTGCAGGTATGTTTCAACTAGTGATAAAGTTCAATCTCCGATGAGATCCTTAGAAGTTTTTTCAGGTCATGGTGAAAGTACCGTCCATGTCTCCCGTGGTGCCTCCATGGCCATTGCACTTATCCGTTATGGTGGTGGGCATGAAAGAAGGCACTACTTAAAAAAAAAAGTGTCCCATACCATTGCACTTATCCGTTATGGTGGTGGGCATGAAAGAAGGCACTACTTAAAAAAAAAAAAAGTGTCCCATAGTGGTTTATAGGATATGATCTAAGAGGTAAACATCGCATCCGTACATTGGGGACTTCGCAGATACGGAGTCCATCTATCACGTCTGTCTCGCCCGTTCCCCACCACCTAGGGTCGATGCCCGACGACTGTTTACATGTTTCGTGACTTGGTCGCAACTCGAAAGCACGGTCTGACGACCACGTTACTCTCTTTGACAACAAGTGTTGTAATGATTGTAAATAGATTTTTTTTCTGAGACCCTTTACGTCTGTCCCCCCCCCCCCCATCTGTGTCCATGCTCAGAACGTCCAGCAAGTTAAAATAAAAGTTTTGTTTGTTTTTTTTGTTTAAATGGCGAATATAAACAATGTTGGTAAACAAATAACCTTTGAACTCATGGTTCCTTAAAGTTTTCTGTGGCGGGCTGACCACACACACACACACCTGTGTGTAATTAACAGAGTCTCTCATACAAGCAACAGCCTCCGGATCTTGATGAGTCATTACAAACACCTGGGGGTGGAATAAATGGTGGCTTTTGTTGTTGTTGTTGATTTTTTTCTTACCTGTAACAGCCGGGCGTAATGTAAGTCATCGCTGGGTGGGGGGGGGGGAGAGAGAGGGGGTTACCCACTGGCTGACCTCGGCACCGGCTGTTTTGTTTGTTACCCTGTCTGTCTAACGATCTCTTTCTTTTTTTTTTCAACCTGGTCTGGATTTTATAATGGTTACCTGTGGTGACCCAGATACACGCAGGTAGTTCAACACGCACAGACACACACACACACACAAACACATACAAACAGGCCTATCGAATCTGCTCACGTCGAACAAAAGGAAGAAGAAACAGAAAAAAGTCAGTGCAAGAATAATTATATAATTTCCGTTCTTTGTTTATGAATGGATCCGTCTTTGGCTTTTTGGGAGTGAAAAAAGGAGGGGGGGGGGTTGGGGGTAGCGCTCCTGAAGGTGGAACTGGGGCGGCAGCAAGCGAAACTTAGGGCCCCTGGCAATCAGATAAATGTGGGCCCATCTGACCACACCCACATACAACACATTGTCGTCTTTTTTTATAACAGATTGCTGTGTTCCGAAAATATCCTCCCCCCCCCCGATACAGGGAAGCTGCTAATTTGGGGAGCGGGAACAGCCTGCACAATAGTTATAAGGGGGCCCTGATCAAAAGGTTGGCCTCTAATTCCTGGCTCCCTTTAAATTACGGCTCGGTGCCCTAGTTCGACGCCACTGCCCCGAACGACAGGTACCGTGAAATGTCTTCACGTTAACCCCCCTCCCTTCTGAAAGAGTGTTTCTGGTACAATTTGCCACCAAAACATACGGTAAACATGGGAAAATTTAAACCACATCAACACAGACTGACAAAAAAAAACAGAAAGGGTTGGGGGGGGGGACAGGGTGAAGGGCTTCCTTGCGTGAGGGGCGCCGACTAACAAACAATCAAACAAAAAAAACACCCCATTTCTCTACGGACATGACGTAGGTTTCTTCCTGGGGGCTGAAAGAAAGAAAAAATAAGCACACACACACGCACACACATACACTTACATACTCACATACGCAGGCACACATACACATACGCATGCACATACGCACGAACACACACACACATACACACACATGCACACACACACATATTGGGGCAGGTAAAATGTCACGCTCCAGTCGGAGATGAAAACACTGGAAACTGACTATTCCATCCCTAGGGCACCTGCCACTCCCCCCCCCCCCCCATGAAGCCAACGGACCCCATATAGCTGACAAGGTGTCTGGTGGCTGCAGGTTGGGGGTATGAATGGGTGCATGTATTTATCCTTCAATTTACTGGGTGAAACAATCACCCCAAGGGGGTTTCAAGATCATTTATTGTGTTAAATATGTCATCGATATAAATAGATATGTATGTTTGCTCTCTTCATTGAAATAGAAAAAAAAAATTATAGCGCATCATGTTATTTAGTTATAAACAAATCATGCACACAAAGCAAATCAAATAGTTACTAGTGTTAAGAAAGCGTTCAAGTAAGTTTGGGTTTTTTTTATTGGGCTACATGTATTGCTGCATTTATTGCTACATGTGTTGCTACATGTATTGCTACATGTGTTGCTACATGTGTTGCTACATTTATTGCTACATGTATTGCTACATTTATTGCTACATGTATTGCTACATTTATTGCTACATGTGTTGCTACATGTATTGCTACAATTATTGCTACATGTATTGCTACATTCTTTGCTACATGTGTTGCTACATTTATTGCTACATGTATTGCTACATTTATTGCTACAAGTGTTGCTACATGTATTGCTACATGTATTGCTACATTTATTGCTACATTTATTGCTACATTTATTGCGACATGTATTGTACATAAATTAGGCAACTGTCTATGACAACCCCCAGATCGTAAATGACCTTTTCCAGTTTTTTTATCGTCAATTTGATCTGGCGCTAAGAAGGTCTTGTCTAGCCCTTTAGAACTGAGCCTCCATAGGCCTCAGAACTGCACTGGACGAGAGGTATATAGTAATACATAACAATCATTATAAATTATTGGCTATGGATGAAACCATTATAGGAACGCAATATACATTTGACTGATACATGAACAGAAATCGTTCTTTTACACATACGACCAAGAGTTTCCACTGCCTAGAATGTATGCATGTATGATGTAGCGATTCTCAAAGACTGCATGTATGATGTAGCAATTCTCTAAGACTGCATGTATGATGTAGCAACTCTCTATGACTGTATGTATGATGTAGCAATTCTCTAAGACTGTATGTATGATGTAGCAACTCTCTAAGACTGCATGTATGATGTAGCGATTCTCTAAGACTGCATGTATGATGTAGCAATTCTCTAAGACAGTATGTATGATGTAGCAACTCTCTATGAATGTATGTATGATGTAGCAATTCTCTAAGACTGTATGTATGATTAGCAACTCTCTATGAATGTATGTATGATGTAGCAATTCTCTAAGACTGTATGTATGATGTAGCAACTCTCTATGACTGTATGTATGATGTAGCAATTCTCTATGACTGTATGTATGATGTAGCAACTCTATGACTGTGTTATGAGGTAGCAGCTCTCTAAGACTGTATGTATGGTGAGCAACTCTCTAAGACTGTATGTATGATGTAGCAGCTCTCTAAGACTGTATGTAAGAGGTAGCCAATCTCTAATTAAAACGTTGTTTTTTTTGGCTGTTTGTTTATATAATTGTAATTTTTTTTTTTAAAAAGTTCCACTGATCAGTTATTAAAACCAATTTTAATACAACGAAAATAAAACAAAAATCCACTTGAGCTGATTTAAAACTTCAAACAAAAAAGAAAATGACTTAAATATAACTCGTTATTCGGCAGCGCCATGTGAGGAATACAAGATTCACCTTGGTGTAAGGTTGGGGGGGGAGGGGGTATTGATTGTCAAAGTGTGATACACAGTGTTAAGGAGTGGTCAATTTAGACTCAACTCGGTTGGTTGGGGGGGGGGTGTAATCAAGAAAAAAAAACGTTTTCGTAAGAAGTGAATGTGCCTATTGACACAATCCCTATTGACACAATCCCTGTGACATGATCTCCAACACTGACAGACATTTCACATAGCCCTAAGATCCAGAATGGACGTTTATTTATAAATAAATTATAATTATTTAAAAAAAAGCAAAGCATAAAATCCACTTTCTCTATAAAAAAATCGATTTATATTAAGCATGATGTATTGTTGTTGTTGTTAATGTTATTTTTCATTTAATATTGGTTTTATAAATGAGTTGAACATAAATATTGTGGGTGGGTTTTGTCTGTGGGGCTTTAGTGAGTTGCAGCTTTCTTCCACAGGGGGTTTTGTCCGTTGGGGGCGTGGGGGGGGGGGCTTTTGTCATATATTCAAATTTTGCGAGCGGAATTACAAAACGTTTTATATGTGGAAAATATTATGTCCTTCAACTTTTCACGGAGCGGCGCCTGTTTTTAAAAAAATGTTAAGAGTTATTCAGGATTCTTGTATGATAAACTTCTCATCCTTTCAGGGATTTCACAGACCACTGTTGGTGAAAGTATAGACAGCGATCTGTCGATAGCCTACCTTTGTCGTGGCGGCAATAGCCTAGAGGCACAACGGGGACAATAACATATGGTCAACATCACGATACGAACTCTGCACCTTCACCAAGGTGTTCAGGCACCAAACTTCATTACCACCGACTCACTGAAATTTATGGCTAGAATTTGTCGGTTTTATTTGGTAAAATTTTGTTTTTGGTCAGTTTCAGTCAACTTCGTACCTACATCTAGAACCGGCTTTAAGGGGTGGGGGGAAAGAATGGCCACTTGCAGGCCCCCAGCACATTGGGAAAAAAGGGATTTTCAAGTTTTCTTTTTTGTTACCTGATTTTCAACATAAAATGAACCCTCACTTAAATTTGGCCCCTCGCAAATAACCCTCACCCTAGGCCCTCGCACTACTCAGGCCGCCTCTGCTTCACCTCTTGGGTTACACCTGGTACTCATTGCTTGGCAGGCCCGTAGCGTGCGGGGGGGGGGCAGGGGGCCGGGCCCCCTCTACTTAGTAACATTTATTTCCTGCCCCCCTGCTATTGGCCTGGCCCCTGCTGTAGAATGTCTGGCCCCTGCTGTAAAATTTTCACGCTACGGGGCTGTTGCCTGGTCTAATTGATATTTAGTTCAACAACATGGATAGTTAACATATCACTGTTCAACGAGTAATAGTAAATCGCCCATTGCAATCAGTGGGGGCTAGGAATCGATTGAAAGTTGGAAACCACATTTTTTTATTTAATTAGGAACGGTTTAAACCAACGTAGAAAACATACATAAGTCAACAATTTGTATAAGTAGTGTTGTAAATACAGTTTTTATACCAACAATAGGAAAATGTGAAGTCACAAGTTTGTAAAAAAAAAATATTTACCATTCCTGTTACAGTAGAAGGTTAATGTATGCCCGTTAATCATTAATAATCCGGGTAACATTTTTTTTTCAAAGTACTTTTTCAACATCCAAAAGCTAATGTCACTGTTAAACACCAGCTAAAAGTATGCCCAAGTCAATCCAATGTAGCTTAGAACGACTACATTAATATGTCTTTTAGTTTAACAAAACATAGAACCATGTCTTTTTAGATTAACACAAACATAGAACCATGTCTTTTAGATAAACACAAACATAGAACAATGTCTTTTAGATAAACACAAACATAGAACCATGTCTTTTGGATTAACATAAACAAAAAACCATGTCTTTTAGTTAAACACAAACATAGAACCATGTCTTTTAGTTTTACACAACCCATTACATATGTCTGCCATTCTCAGCCTCATTCGTTAATCCCCAAACAACGCTTACATTTCTCATACCATGCAACGCTTACATTTCTCTTACCATACATCTCGTGCACTTCTCTTACCTTGCTTACAGAAGCACAGCACCAGCCAGTCAATCAGGCAGCAGTTGTAACGGTGCTGCAACTTCTGCCACCAGGTCATCTTGCCCTCGTCCAGCACCTGGTGGTGATGGTGCATATGACTGTCGTCATGGTCGTTGGCCGCGATGTACGAGGCGGCGAAGGCGCTCATCCCCTGGGGTGGCTACTCACGGCCGGGGGGTGGACGACACAGCTGGACTCGCGGTATATTCTTCTCTGTTAAGCTTCTCCCTTGTGGTCCACTCTGTGTGTCCGCACGTGTCCAATGGACTGTCCTGTCACAAAGCTGACACTGACCACACACAGATAGCACCAGTGATAACATCCGTGCGTTTCATCGTGCAGGTCCAAGACATGATCCCCCCCCCCCCCAATTGGGCAACAGTTTCATTAACTAACCTCTTCTTAAGAATACGTAGGCAATGGTTAGTTCTATTTCCTGTTCTCTAATAATGTTCTTTATCAACTACAGAGTACGCTGTTTCCCCTTTTAATTAGTTTGAATGGCTTAGATCAAAATTTGAAAAGTAAACACTGAGGACTCAATACAAAACAATGGTGCATACACACGAGGGTCGTTCTGTGGTTGTTTTATTTCGTATGTAGATATGGAGCAATAAAACTTCAAGTTTTGTTAGGAAGGAACACTGTACTGCAAGAGGGTCCTTAGTCGTGGATAGAGTGGGGAGGGGGGGGGGGCAAGGCAGTCGCCTATATTGCTGACACTACATTAAATAAATAGAGAGGGGGGGCAGGGATGAATAGACTGATTGAGCGGGTAAGTAGGTAGGCGGACAGACAGACAGACATACCAACAGAGAGACAGATAGACAGTTAAATAGACAAACAGACAGACAGATAACTAGACAAATAAATAGTTAGATAGATTGATAGATAGACAGACGGACGGACAGGTGGACATATAGATACATAGATAGATATATAGATAAAAAAGATAGTTAGAAAGGTAGACAATCATACAGACTGATTGACAGACAGATAGATAATTAGACAAATAAATAGTTATATAGATAGATTGATAGATAGACAGACGGACGGACAAAATGGACATATAGATACATAGATAGATATATAGATAAAAAAGATAGTTAGAAAGGTAGACAATCATACAGACTGACTGACAGACAGATAGATAATTAGACAAATAAATAGTTATATAGATAGATTGATAGATAGACAGACGGACGGACAAAATGGACATATAGATACATAGATAGATATATAGATAAAAAAGATAGTTAGAAAGGTAGACAATCATACAGACTGACTGACAGACAGATAGATAATTAGACAAATAAATAGTTATATAGATAGATTGATAGATAGACAGACGGACGGACAAAATGGACATATAGATACATAGATAGATATATAGATAAAAAAGATAGTTAGAAAGGTAGACAATCATACAGACTGACTGACAGACAGATAGATAATTAGACAAATAAATAGTTATATAGATAGATTGATAGATAGACAGACGGACGGACAAAATGGACATATAGATACATAGATAGATATATAGATAAAAAAGATAGTTAGAAAGGTAGACAATCATACAGACTGACTGACAGACAGATAGATAATTAGACAAATAAATAGTTATATAGATAGATTGATAGATAGACAGACGGACGGACAAAATGGACATATAGATACATAGATAGATATATAGATAAAAAAGATAGTTAGAAAGGTAGACAATCATACAGACTGACTGACAGACAGATAGACAGAAAAAAGGCAGATAGATAGATAGATAGATAGATAGATAGATAGATAGATAGATAGATAGATAGATAGATAGATAGATAGATGGATGGATGGATGGATGGATGGATGGATGGATGGATGGATGGATAGATAGATAGATAGATAATAGATAGATAGATAGATAGATAGATAGATAGATAGATAGATAGATAGATAGATAGATAGATAGATAGATAGATAGATAGATAGATAGATAGATAGATAGATAGATAGATAGATAGGTAGATAGATAGATAGACCGATCAACATTTCATTGGACCACCAGTAACAGAAAAGAGTTGTCAAAATATTTCATCCAGCTGTTGGTTCACAGATGCTAATATTTTTTTGAATGTAGGACATCAATGACACGCAACATTGAACCCAGGTCCGAGGAACATTCTTCACGCATGACTTACCATTCGCGGTACGTATGTGCGCGCGCAGTACGTGTCTACTCACACGGTGAGGGAATTATAATTAAAACGAAAATCAATAATACAAACATTAATTTGTTTTTCAACCCACGGCGTGTACAACACATACACATGGTTGAACAAACCGCAATGAGCTGGTGTAATGGGAACACGCTTTCCAACGAGTGTGCCCAAAAACAAATCGCAATGAGCTGCTCGTAATGGGGACAAGCTTTCCAGCGAGTGTTCCCAAAACTTTGAAGTATCAAATCTGGCAATTGTCCATCTTATCTGCAGTCAGAGACCGATTTTCTATTTGCTCGAGGAATGAGAATAGCTGTGGCACCTCATCACGTCTAGAATCTGCGAGTCACTCAAAGAGAGGGCAAGAGAGGACATCACGCGGCCCACTGATTTATATTCGGAGCGCCATACTGCATGTTGGCTTTGGTCATTTCATAGTCCTCTTGGTCACTCTTTTAAAGCAGATTTGTAAAGTCACAGAACGAAAGTGTAGAGATGAGTAGTCTGATTTAACGACTAATAAGGTGTCAGCGATTGTGTTGATTTAACCACCATAACAGTGTCTTACTACATTGGGTAAGCCAGCATCGCAAATATTATCTTTTTAAATTGCAACATTTCTAAGAGGAAGAAAAAAAAACTTGAAAGAGGGGAGAGCAGGGGAGGTCATCCAGGATGATGCTTTATACTAGGTCAATGAGTTGCATGTTAGAGAATATTAGTCACCGCTGAGATTAATATTGGTCAAGTGACAGGTCGTAAGGCGATAGCACTGCCATGCAATCAGAGTTATTGGGCGATTACTATCGTGGTAAACAGTTCATCGTAGACATGTGACCAATACAGTGCTCCATTTTGTCAGTTCACCTTTGATCCCGCTGTTATAAGTTACCTTTTTAAAGTCCGCTAGTAATCGAAAAGAAAGAAATGCGATCAATAGATCGATTGTGGAAAAGACTTTATTAAATACATATCGAAAACATGTCCAATCTACGTTCAGCTGACGTGATGATGCAACAAAAATATGAATTTAATTTTAAGCTAAAACAAATTTTATCAAATAAGAAGTGATTTTTTTTCTGGCGGAACGCACAGGAACAGCGTTTCGGCACCTTTTTCCGTAAACTTTTGTTTACTTCACTATTTTCAGTTTTATTTGTTTAAAACAAGACCGCGTTCGGGTAAATTTTTTTTTTAGAAAAATAGCACTGCGAATATAATATTATAAGTATCTTAAATTCTAGGCTAGTAATTATTTTATTAAAGCAATCGGTTTTTTTTTCCTATTTGAAAATGTTTGAAGTTCATATTACTTTTATATTAGCTGAACCATGCAAAAAAAAACCTTTTCATAAAGATATACCATAGTTCAACTTTCATGTTATCATGAATAGGTGATTGCAATTGTATGGGTTTATTTATTTATGTTTAAAGAATTAAAAAGAAAATCCTTCATCGAATTGAGACACAGGCAAGAGGCCATGAATATTTAAACAGGAAACGGTATTCTTACTTTCGATCTACAGCAGACAGACAAGAGACGGAAACTATCTGTATTAGATATTGCAGATCAGACAAAGACGTTCGGATCACTTTGCATCAAGTCTTTGTCATGTTCTTATGTCTTCTGTTTCTATTGAGTAGTTCCTGACATAACCATTGGATGGGTCAGTAATTGTCTGACCCACAAGGTTCTAGCACTTGACGCCAAGATCATGTAATCGCTGATGTGGCCTTAGGGTCAGTTCGGTCGACAGCCAACTCAGTAAGTCCGTGGTGGCCTGTTTAGTACATGGTGCTGACCAGGAGAATGATGGTCACAGCCTTGACCACGTATTCACCACTTTTGGTGTAAGGGTCAGTTCGGTTTGAACATAAATAAACTCAGAAACGTCTGCGGTTCGCATCCCGCCTGATCAGAAATGGTGCTGGCCAAGAAATTCCATGGTTTCTTCTCCCCCCCCCCCCCCGCATTGCCCGGCGCCCTTTGTTGAATCAACCGAATTAAACATCTGCATATAATGGTCATCGCCCCTCCCCCCCGCTCCCACTGTAATGTAACATTATGAAGTTCATATTATAAACTGATTTGGTATGGGTTGTTTTTATCTTTATTTTTTTAACTAAAGAAATAATAATAATAATGATTGCCCACAAGAAATAGCTTTAAAAAGTATAATAACGATGCAACTAACAGAAATCTTATTGTGTCAAGATTCATTTCACACGTTTTTTTTTTTTTTTTAGCTTTTCCTTAACATCGCAAAACGGAAACATGTTGATTCTCATTTTAAAAAAAAAAACAAAGATGGCTATTGTTTGGTTGGGACCTATTTTATTTATCTGTTGTACAGAAGTTATGCGGGCATTAGATACGCACCACGGGTTTATTTATCTGCACTAGAGTCGCAAATGTAGTCACTATTTTAGGTCATTGACCTTAAAAGTGCATCACTAGATACCGTTAACTGTCACGTGGGTGGTGATTGGGGGGGGGGGGGGTGAGGGGATTACCAGACAGCGATAGGCGCATTTCATCGAAAGAAATTTATTTTAGTACAAACTATAAAGATTATTGTGTGAGAAAAAATACACAGAAAATACCTGAACTTGGATAAAAGAATAAGACAAAGGAACTGAAATGGGAGCCAAAACTTACTTAGTAAACCAGATATTTCCGAAATTTGAATATAACGCACATACAACTTCCGCCTGCACTTTCAACTATTCTCCTTAATTTCGTATCGCTTTTTTTTTTTTTTAAATTTAAATTTTATACGACACAGTGATTGTAATAGCTTATTATTACTAGCAACAGAATAACACTCGAAGAGACATATGACATGTCACAAAATAGGTATAACATTGTCCGCACAATAAATAAGTCTCCCCGGTTAGAAATGAAACGAAACCAATGAACAAACTAGATCCCACTTCGGAAATTTCCTATGACGTAACATAAGAAGGTGTCAAGTGTTTCACAGGCTGTATGCAGAGCACAAGATCAAAAACAAAAGGGAGAAGGGGGGGAAGTGGGGTGGGAGAAAATAATATATATCTATATCTATATATGTATGTATAGCCTATATGAAAGGGGGAAAAATGGGGCGTAATCTGCTCGATAGCGTTCAGAAGTACTTATGGACTGCCTCCCCCTGTTTGAAATTGGCCGAGTATTGCCGCTTGACGAGTCGGTTCTCTATACACAATGGCGTTACTACAGAACGATTGGCGGGAACAGATGTGCGATCCCTTCTTGCTTACCGCCATCCTCCCTCCCTTTTTCTGTCTGCATCTATATATAAGTTACAGTGTAGAAATGTAACGTGAGTGTGTGTGTTTGTGTGTTTGTTTGTGTTGTAATCTTGAGGACGATGACCTTGGCTATAGGTCCCAAAATTTTTAAGAACAACTTTGGGCCTATTTTTTAATTCTTAAATTTTCTTTATAAATGCCACATATCACACAAAATGGATTTTTTATTAAGTTAATGGGAAAAATTAGATATTTTAACAGTGAATATTACAAGAACTATTAGTTATAAAATTAGGCAGAAATTAAATTAGACATAATAAATACTTAAAAGACAGAAAGTTTCTTAATTTTTTTATTTCAATAAGTTTAATTTGTTTTATAATATAAGGATATCTAATTATACATGACTAAAGATTATTTATAATTTTAGGACTTATACTTCATAAAAGTTTGAATTAGCTTCTCTCGGATTTTTCTTTTTTATTTCAGATGAGTGTGACGATGGTTTTTGTAAACTAGGATAATTAATAATACTTGTATTTGTTTCTTTGAACTAACTATAGATTTTTCAATTGTAAGACTTATTATAACATTTTGAATTAGCAAAGCGCTATAGCTCACTATGTTGGACATTGTTTATTAAAGAGTGTCCATGGTTACAGTGACAGAATTATCACAACTTAGGGCACGAATCTAAGCTCGTGTATTAATGAAAACTCATTATGGAGTCTGTGTGGTGTAATACAAACAAAAATCACAATTCGCTGCAGTATATGAATTATGGTTAGTGGTTTTCATTGACATGTCTATTCACTCAGTAGTTTATTTTACAGTAGTGTATATTGATCGATTATATTTGTTTTTGTTTCATCTTTTTTTTGTCTTTCAACAGATAGTTCAAGTTGCCGTTGAATCAAATAAAAAAGATGTGTATAAGAAAGAATCCAGTAAAACAAGTCATTTTAAAATGTCCAGAGTTTTTATATCTGAAATTGAAAAAGTAGATTTTGTGATAAACAAATTATGGATAAACGGCAGATAATCGTTAATCGTTAGTAAAATCGACTACGTAATAAGTTGTGATTGAAATGATTTGTATCAGGCGGAATGATAAATAAGTGACGTTCTTTGAGGTGTTGGCACTTAATAAATGGTGAATGTTTGTCTCGTTTCATTTCCCATTTCTCTCATGATTCAGTAAATATAAACTAATTTTTTGATTAGTCCATTAAGTCTAATAGATATAAATGTGCGCTTCGAAACGGTGTATTTGTGTGTGTGTGGGGGTGTGTAAGGATGAGGAAGAAATCTCTTAGATCCTATAAACCACTAATGGGAAGTTTTATGTCGCACATCTTCATACCCCACCATGGCCGATAGTGGTGGCTAGGAAGGCACCTGAAACGGGCCAAAACCTGAAATATTCATTCGTTCTCGCCGGAGATTGAACCATGGATGTGAACAGGATCAGTGCTTTACCACGACCTCTCGTCCCGCTATCAGAGACGGTAATCAAGATCGGAATCTCCTTAGAGAAAAAGGCATCATTATTACATCGGTAATCAGATCGGAATCTCGACAGAATAGCTATTCCTTATTATCGGTAATCAGATCGGAATCCTTAGAGAATAGCTGTTCATATTACGTAAGTAATCAGATCAGAATCTCTTTAGAGAATAGCTCTTCATTATTACATCGGTAATCATATTGGAATCTCTACATTAGAGAGCAGACTCCTTCATTATTGCATTGGTAATCGGATAGGAATATCTGGATAGAAGATAGATCTTCATTACATCGGAAATCAATAAATTTTGCCATTTCCCATCCTGTACTAATAAGAATAATAATGAATTAATTCATTAACCTTTCAAAACAATGGTATGGCTGTTCGAAAGCTGCACCGCTGTGATGTTCTGTAATAGAAGTTTAAAGTTCTAACCTTGTTTGTTCAAAATGTCTACATGAGTGCACACGAACAACGTTAGACTTATGGATGACACATGGATAGTTCATTATTGAAGTCCAACTGTGTCAGTCTGTGACGAACATTGCCCCTTCGCCAGAATACAAGACAGGAAGCTCCACAATTTCCAACATTCTGATGAGATTTGGAATCAGACACAATCGTAACTTCGTATTGCCCAAAACTAACCTATACACTATAGACTTTAACTATTTATCTAAGACAGGAGAAGTAATGAATAAAAGTTTTGTTTATCCTTCAGATGGAAAAGAAATTTGACCAACTGAAATTTCGGTACATCTATAACGGATGATACCACGGACTGATGCCGAAGAACACCGTATACATTTCAATACTGAGAGGAACATGTAACCAAATGATGTCCACAGTATTATATATAATCCAGTAAATGAAAACAATAAGAAAAAGAAAAATGGAACTTTACAGAAATTGACCGTGAACGGCATAAACTTTTCAACACCATCGATTATACAATTTATTCCCATTTCTTATCTGAATTTAGTAAAAGTTTATCAATATGGGTTGAGACTGATACCAGCCGTTGGTATTTTGTACAGTTGGGTTGGAATTCCGAGGAATAAAGTTGCAGGTACGGCAAACGTCCGGAAAGGCGTTTATACTTTTTAAACAAAAACGTGACCACCTATACTGCTAATACGATATGCTAATGATTAATAAATGAGAAAAAAGCTAGGGAGTGGCTAACTCTAAAGTCTAAACCTTTCCAACTTTGGTAGAGCTCACAAATAGAGGGCGCAACCAAGATAATCACAATGCACCAAATTACATCACACAATGTACCAGTACATCACACAATGTACCAGTATATCACACAATGTACCAAACATCACACAATGTACCTTTACATCACCACAGATTCTTACCAGTATCACACAATATACCAGTATATCACACAATGTACCAATACATCACACAATGTACCTTTACATCACACAATGTACCTGTACATCACAAATCTGCAACACATCACAATATACATTACACAATATACCAATACATCACTCAATGTACCAATACATCACACAATATACCACTACATCACACAATATACCACTACATCACACAATGTACCACTACATCACACAGTGTACCACTACATCACAATGTACCACTGCAACATTTTTAATGTACCAATACATCGACACAATGTACTACTACATCACACAATGTACCACTACATCACAATGTACAACAATCCAATGTGCCAATTTTTTGTCACACAATGTACCACACATCACACAATGTACCACTACATCACACAATGTACCACCATCACACAATGTACCACTACATCACACAATGTACCACTACATCACACAATGTACCAATACGTCTTTAAGGATAAGCTAACTAGGCTGATGTTTAAAGTTGAATATGTGCTACTGTTTTTAAAGTATACACAATGTTTACACAAAGTTCTAAAAGAAGTGAGCGCATGATTTTCATTCATCAGACTTACCTTGATAACATTCAATCTGGCATAAGGAAAGGCATTTTTAAGATTTACTTTCAATAGATTTACTTTGATATGATTCAATCTGGCCATAAGAAAAATGCGTTTTAAGATTTACTTTCTATCAGACTTGCTTTAACAAAATTCAATCTGGCCACAGTGAAAAATTTTTTTAAAATGTCATACATTTAAAATAAAAAGTCATAAAGCGTTAATTGCCTCCCCTGGAAGTTTTTGCCCCCCTTGGAAAAATTCTAGGTAGCATGATGGTGCCAAATATTTGAGAATATGACAATCGCCCACTCTGACAATTTTTTCGGGATGCCCGAAGTGACCTAAACTATAACGTGTTTAGCTTATACGTAAATCTTGCACTTACTAACCCGTGTGTAAAGATGTATACACACTGAATTAAACCAAATGATCCATATAACAACAACTAAAAAAAATACACTTTTAAAAATCATGTTTAACATCTTAGATCGAGTGATAATTATTTTTTTCAAGTGTACAGTATTTACATCTAACATAAACAAGTGTATTTCAATTGTTGTCAGATCCTCTGTTTGACTATAACATCAACAGTGTATTTCAGTTGTTGTCAGATCCTCTGTTTAACTACACATCTAACATGGCAGTGTATTTCAACAGTTGTTAGATCCTCATTTGTACACATCTAACATGGCTCAATAATTCATTGTTATGTTTGATATCTTGTTATCAACATAAACAAGACAATTTCATTTGTTGTTAGATCCTCTTGTTCCTTTTACATCTAACATAAACAAGTGTATTTCGAACTGTTGTTAGATCATCTGTCTCATACGACATTATATTTTAATCATTACACAGTCAATATAAAGAGGTGCGTTTATTACGTGTCAACAGTTATTCGAGACACGATGATTGACTGTAGGTTACATATATTGATTTCCTTTAGAAAAATTATTATTATCCACTTAATCATATATTTTATTGTATGAAGCTTAAGTATTGTTTATTGATTTTTTTTATTGTTTTGGATTCTTAATTCAAGCTGAAAATATTTTTTTTAAAGAATAAAAGTAGTAATATTCATTATAATATTTGCAAGTTGCTTTTCTTTAATTTTTTAAAATATAAACATCCCGACCCGTCCAAGAAAAAAAACTGTAACGTAAATAAATTTTCTAAATAGATTCAAACGCGCAGGGAAATTATGGCCTTTATTTTTTGTTTTCAAATTAAGATATTAATATATTTTTATAAAAAAGAAATGAAGGAATTACTCGGTTGTAAGGAATTTATATTTTATATGTATGATATAGAAAAATAGATGAATAATATTGAAAACAATAATTTAACGAACTTTATTAATATTAATCCTGAAACAGTTCAAAGAGTTGATTATAGTCATTAAAAACTTATTAAAAATATCGTTTATTTTAGTGTAGTTTTATTAAATATTTTATGGACTAATAATTAACATTTTTATTTCTAATAAAACTAAATGAAATGCTTTCAATTTCGTTCTTCACAGATTTATTTAAGAGATTAGTAGGAATTAAGCTATATTATACAATATATATTATATAAAAATATATATATACATATATATAGGCCTATATATGTATATATATATATGATATGTAAATATATATAGAGAAAGAGAGACAGAGAGAGAGAAACATGGGAACATGCAGGAGCTTATATGAACATGCGGGGTCTTATGGGATGTGCAGGCATATGAAGCTGATCTGCGGAATCTTGTAGCGTATGAGCTAATGAGAATGTGCGAGAGCTTGTAGGATATGTGAGATATATATATATATATTAGGGTGTCCCAAAAAATGAAGTTTGAAATGTTAGTGTCTCACCCCACAGAATATGTCTGTATGGTAACAGTGGATTATTAACTTTGTTTAAAGTGAACTCATTTGGACAATGTTTGAAGAGGTCCCCAAAGAGGTTTAAAGTTCAGATTTTGGTGTAAAATCATTCGCGGTCAAAATCTAATACAGTGTTAATGTTGCATTATGCGAAACGATATATTAAGTAACAAATTTGATGATTAGTATTGTTATAATATTAAATGAAGCAAAATATATAAATCTTGAATGGTTTGTTTTTTTAATTTGAAATTTAAGTAGAAATTATTATAGAAAAACCTGTAGTTTTATTCATTTTATTGATTAATTCTTGAATCAATGTCAATCTGCTTGAGAAAAATAATAATAATAAGCAATGCAAATGAGCATCATAATATTTATTTTGTACTTTGCGCTGTAGGGTAGACAAAAATTTAAAAAAAAGCTCTTCAAATTTAAATTTTAGCCAGCTGTTCACGATTACACTCGACAAAATTTTCCCGATGTTTTTTCGTTACTTGGAGCAAAATTGTGTTTGTTCTTCATTCTTGGTGATACTGTCATTAGGATTTGTATCGATTTTGACTAGTCTGGTCATTACAAAGCCGAGTTCTTTACAAAATGCTGCAACTGCAAAGATGGTGTATCAAGGCAGGACTAAAAGGAACATGTGAAAGAACTGGCATCAATGTTGGTTTTAAAAAGTAACTTGGTGAAGCGCGCCAAATCAACGAAACGCGCGATTAGGTGTTTTTATGAGATGAGGTCCACGTTCTGATTGCATTGTCCGAACAAGGCCAGTTTTTTCTTTGTCTGGCTAAAGGGTTTAAAATAACGCAGCGTCGACAGTTCCGGACTCAAGTACCGCGAGGTGACACCTGATATTTTCAAATCCGGTCTATCGAAAGCGCGATCGCCATTCGTATAAACGCTTTATCAACAAGATATCGCCACGGAACGTCTGCGGATGACCTGCATGGCTCATGGACGAATAAGCGACCCATATGGTGACTTCGATTAAAGTGCGGACCTGCAGCGTAATTCTCGAGCTGTTAACTGAAAGATGGTTTGTTTCCTGCAGACAAATAGATCGATTTTCAATGCATAGATTGCTTTCGCCATCCACCTTGCTCTATGTAGGGCACCAGGTCTGCGAATGCTGACATCAGCCTCCAACCAACCGTTTTAACAAGCTGGGAAGAAATTCCAAATAATCATCACATGAATGACTGACTTCTCAAGTTGACGTGTAATAAATTATTTAATCGGAATCAGACTCGATTATTAAAGGGAGCGGATCATTTGAGTTGTGGTTTATTTATTGCATTTTCTCGAAACCTCTTAAAAAACAAAATCTCTGGTTGGTTGGATTCGGTCCAAGACAGTATTGAATATGTACATCGGAAAATTACTTCCAACATGTGATGACGGCATGTCATCTCTGTAGTTCGTCCGGGCTACTTCTAACAGAGTGCAAGCTGCATTGATCTTGGTAATGGAAGCGGCGATCGAAGCACATTACCGATGATAGCGATTCGCACTTGATTTGATTATGTTTGCATACTGCGTAGCAGCTACCGATCCTGACCCGGATGCTAACTTGGGAACACCAAGAAGCTTTGTAGTGCCATCGACAAGTGACGAGCAGGACAAGTAATCGATTGCCGTTGTTGGTAACATGTCCGGTAACATCGGGTGCAGTAGCTTACCATCCCAATGTACCAATTGATTTTGAGGAGACATAGTGTTTATCTTGCATACCATTGCTGAAACTTGTTGACGTGAACTTGCGATGACGATGGTGCGTCTTGAAAATGCTGTATCAAATGTCGGAACACCAGTTCGTTGAATGCAGGTCAATATCATTGTTGATTTTCTAATGCTGGTGTTCTTTCTGTCATTTTCAGCAACTTTGGTGATATGGATATGCCTGACAATTTAGCATGCTTAGTTTAAAAAAAATTAAATCTTCAAAAATTAATGCATTTGCTTAATTTTGCCACGACGGTGTTTATATGTTTTCTGGCATTTATTACATTTTCTAGTAAATTACTTTGGTTTCAATAAATTTAATGGTAGCAATGAGATAAATATAAGTATATTTAAGCTAGTTTATTCAACTATGGCATGTAAAAAACTAGCGCATTATTTAAGCCATGATTCGTCTGGATTTTTTTATAATGGCTTTAATACTGGAATTTTAAAAGCTCTTGGGGGACCTCAAAATCATTTTATTTCAAATAGTTCTAACTATTAGTTATCGTTATTTAAGACACATTTCGGGGTGAGACACCAAAGATTTAAAAAAAATTTTTTCGAGCATTTTTGGGACACCATTTATAGGGACATATATAGTAGATATAAAGATATATATATATATATATATATATATATATATATATATATATATATATATATATTAGGATTTAATTAACAAAAAAATATTTTATGAAACCACCCCATAAAATCGAGGAACTTTTAAGTGTAATTTAAAAATATGATTGCATTTTTGATTTTTTTAATCGGTTCCCCATTTTCCCCCTTTACCGAAGAAAATGTGGAAAAATATTTTTTAAAAAAAGGACGTGTTTTTTAGCTTAATTCAAACGAGTAATATTAATAACTAAACAACTTTTATTAACAAATAAAATACGAATCAGTTCAATATAACATGGATCTTGCAGAAATATTTAAAACAATTTTTTTTCCTATGAACTTCCAGATTCAAAATTTCAATTTTCTCGATTTTGCATGAGTTCCTCCATCAGTTTCACAGCACGTTCAGTAATTTGATTGTAATATTAATGTCAGATGATATGATTATCGACAGCCAATAGGTCTTCAAACATAATTACCTTTTTGCATTTATCCTGATAGGTAGAGGTATTAGTTCATTGGGAGGACGCTTCATTGTAGTTGTTGCAATGATTGCCACGTTCATAGAGATGTGCATGCTCATGGTATCAGAAACAACGCTGTGATTATCTCTTTATGAATTTATGCTTTGTCATAAATTGTTGAGTTTCTCCCAGTTGTTCACAGAATGACATTAAGTTGTTTTGTAATGACGATATGCCTGACATAATTCATATAAAAACTTGAAATCATCTCGCCATCCAAGGTTCTCGCCTGTGCTAACATCATCTGTCGCATTATGAAGGTGGCATAGATTTGCATTAATTTGTCAATGAAGAATTAGTTTGATTCTGGTTTTGCTCGTTGTCTCTTGAATAGAAAAATTGATATTATTGTTCCAGAATGAGCTCAGTGGCGGTTACATGGTGCTGACAGACATTATATTGTAGCTCCCTGGTATATCATAGTAAATGATTATATATCGACTTTACAATCCAGTGTTAACGACCAGTATTTACTGCGGTCGTGTCGCATGTTATCGTACAAATATTTTTTTAAGCATCATATTTAATCAATTAGACTGATGTAGTTCCTTGTGAATGGCCTACATATTCCATTAAATATTTTCATATTCCCGAAAAATCCAGAATGTTCAATAAGCTCACATTTATTCACATTAGCTCCTAATATTCCCATAAGAATCTACATAATTCCTAAGCGCCTAATATTCACCGCAAGCTCTCATATTCCGCAGCTCCTACATATTCCCGCAATCTCCATAATCCGTTTCTCCCCCTTATTTAAAGCTCCTAAATCGTAAGCTGCTAGTGTTCATAAGCTCCTTCATGTTCCCATAGAACTCCCTAATGTTCTAAATCTTCCATGTTCCCATAAGCACCTACATATTCCCATAAAAATATAGTTATATAAGCTCCTGATATTTCCATTAGCTCTTAATGTTCCCATAAAGCCCTAAATGTACCCATAGCTCCTAATGTTCCCACTGTTGCAGCTCCTACGTGTTCCCATAAGCTCCTACATATTGTATTAGCTCTACTTGTTCCCATGGCTCCTACTTGTTCCCAGCTCCTTTATGTTCCCATTAGCTCCAACATCGTTCCCGTAAGCTGCTACATGTTCCCATAATATAATGTTATTGTCATATTCCCAACAAGTTTCCCAATTCTTGTAATCTATACATGTTCCATAACTCCCAATGTTTCCATAATCTTTAATATTCCACAAGCTCGTACATGTTCCTAAACTCCTTATATCCCAATAAAGCTCCTACTTGTTAAGACAAACTTTCTGCTGTGACCATAAGCTTCCAACATGTTCCCATAAGCTGCGCAGGTTTCATGGCTCCTAGTTTCCCACATAAGCTCATGGCAGTTCCCATAAACCTGTTTCTTGTGATAATACGACGACAGTGACAAGCTCGCAATGTTCCGCAGAGAGCTCTTAATATTCCCACGTAAACATAGATGTAACCATAAGCTCTAATGTTCCCATAAGTTCCTACATATTCCCATAGAAACAATGAACCATAAGCTCCTTCATGACCCATAATATCCTTCATGTTCACACCAGCTCTAATGTTTCGGACTCTACATGTTCCTAAGCTCTTAATGTTCCCATAAGCTCTATTGTTCCATAGCTCCTACATGTTCCCATAAGATTCTACATATTCATAAGCTCCTTCCATTACAAAATATATAGGCTTCCATACGCTCCTACATAATCCATAAGCTTTTACATGTTCCCACATAAGCTCCTACATGTTCCTTGAAAAAGTTCCTACGTGTTCCCATTTCATCACTAATGTTCCATTACCAGCTTCATTCAGTTTTCCATCAGCTCGTCTGTGCATTTACAGCAACTCCTATAATGTTTACATAAAGCTCCTACATGTTCCCATAAGGTCTTAATGTTCCCATAAGCTCTAATGTTCTCATAAGTTCCTACATTTTCCCATAAGCTTCAACATATTCCCATAGCTACGTATTTGTTATTCCCAATACTACATGTTCCCATAGCTACTACATATTTCCATAGCTCTAATGTTCCTGGTCGTATCTTACCAAAGCTCCTTAATGTTCCGATAAGCTCCTAATGTTCCCATGGGCATCCTAATTCCCACCGCTTGCCATATTCTGTGACCACCATGTTCAGCATAGCTGTACCCCATATTCTGCCCATAAACGCCTAATGTTTCTAAAGCTCTAATGTTCCTAAAAGCTCTTGGGCGTTGCATAAGCTCAAATGTTCCCAGCATAAGACCTTCATGTTCCCAGCAGCTCGTTCGCTTGTTCAGATAGACTCTTAATGTTCCATAAATATAATGTTCTCTTTATAAACTACAATGTTTCTTTACAGCTCAGGTATACCTAATGTTCCCATAAGCTCTTTCATGTTCCTATAAACTCCTGTATGTTTATAAGACTCCTAAATGTTCCCATGAACTCCTAATGTTCTATAATCTCATTCATGTTCCCATAAGCTCTATTTATATTCCATAAACTCCTACATTCCATCAAAGCTCCAACATATTCTTATATTAAAAAGCTCTCTCTTACATTTTTTCCATAAGTTCCTAATGTTAACATAAGCTCCTAATGTTCCCATAAGCTCCTACATGTCCCCATAAGCTCCTACATATTCCCATAAGCTCCTACATGTTCTGCATAAACTCCTAATATTTCCATAGTTCAACTAATGTTCTTATAGAGCCTAATGTTCTTATCAGGCACCTAATGTTTACAAAGCTCCTACATGTTCCGTAATAACCCAATGTTCCCATAAGCTCCTAATAATTCCCATGAACTCCTAATGTTCCATAGCTCATACAGTTCCCATAAGAAATAATTTTCCATAAGCTCCTACATGCTTTAAGCTATTATATTCCATCATTTTTGTGTTCTTGTAAGTTCTTATTAATTGCCTTGGACTCTGTGCAATAAAAACATGAATCTTCATACGTTAATTCAGCGTATAAAATACTAGTATTTCCCATAAGCTCTAATGTTCCCATAAGCTCATAAATGTTCCCGTATAAGCTCTAGTAATCCACTCAAGATATTATGATTGCAAGTGGCTTCATGTTTCACATGACAACTCATGTGTTCCATAAACCTATACGTGACATTTAGTATCCTAATGTTACCAAGCTGCAATAATCCCATAAGACAGCCATGTCCACATCCTAATATTTCCACGTAAGCACATATTACATAGCTCCCAGAAATATTCACTCAAGCATATATACATATTCCCATAGACTCTTTATATTCCCACAAGCTCCCACATATTCCTGAACTCAATAAGTGACATGGACTCTACATATTCCCAAAAACTCCTTATATTCCCATAGCTCCTACATATTTTAATTGTTCAGTGAACTGCATCCTCCACTTATTCCCATGTGCTCCCATGTATAAAAGCTCCTTCTTCTGACAGCTCTTAATACTCCTGATACTGCACTCCTACATATTCCCATAAGCTCCTTCATAGCACCCCATAAAGGCTTCAGCCTGTTCATAGAATAATATATTCTATACATAAGCTCTTAATATTCTCATTTAGCACACCATATTCCCCAAAAGCACCGTCATATTCTATAAGCACCTAATATTCCTATAGATTCCATCATTAAAAGCTCCTACTTATTTCCATAAGCTCTTTAATATTCCCATTCTCATCTTTATCTTTAATTTCGCTCTCTCTCCATCGTCTGTCTCTCTCTTTCTCTCTCTCTCTCTCATATATATATGTTATATATATATACATATATATATATATATTATATATATATATATATATTGACCTTTTTTCTATCTGACACAATCCTATAAACTCCCGCATATTCCCATAAGCTCCCACAAATTCACATAAGCACAATCTGGTACAGCCTAATATATATATATATATATATATATATATATATATATATATATATATATATACACACATAAATAGGCCTATATATAACATTCATGTGATTTGTTCGTTAACTAATACATTAAGTAATATGTTTCAGATTAACAGTGGCATTTTATCTGATAACGGGCTATAGGTATAGGTCAAATAATTATTCATGTATTTCAATATATAAAAACAGTTTCTGAACAAAGTTTTATATTTCCCACCACGTGAGCCCAGCTTATTAAAAGTGAACAGAGTTTCAAACGGATACAAAATGTGTCAATGAATAAATCTATAAAAGTATTGTGCAGCTGAATGTCTTTATGCAGGTGCGACGACGTCAGTCTGGGCTGGAGAAATATTTGTGTGACATCATAAGTAATTAAATTCCCCTTCATTTATACTTCATGGGAGATTTTTTGTTTTGGGACATTAGATAAGATACTTGTTAGGGATAGACTTTGAAAAAGCTTTTTTTCATTTTTTTATTCTAAAGACTCAAGATGGTTCAAATGGTCTAAGTAGTTATGGCTAAAATATATTTTATGTAGTGTAACGTTTACAATTGCCCCCAAAGGCATTCAAATCTTAAAGGATACAAGCATTGTAACAATTTAGATAAGTCAACATCTCAATAGTGATGTTGAACCGTTATATATAACATATATATATATATTAATATATATATATATTTATATATATATATATATATATATATATATATATATATATATATATATATTCTGATTATTGGAAAGTTTAGCCCAATTTCAATTCTATGGCCGTATATTTACTCTACCTTTTATTCTCGCGCCAGACACACATTTTATAGCAGACGGTAAAACAAGGTAGCATAAAGAACCACGATTGGTCGTAAGCCAATCCTTTATTTAGGTCAAACAACAGGAACATGCCTAATGATAGACTGTGTTGATAGATATGATCTTTATATCGACAAACATTTCCCTTAGCCCCATGGTCAACTTCGTATATATAGAAGTATTAATAATATCGACTTATATTCAATATTAATATTTTGGGGGACATGACTGTCCGCTGGGGGTTATGTCGAACAGGTCGTTTTGTCGCTGTGGGTTTTGTCCGTGGGGGTTTAGTCTGTGTGGGGGGGGGTATCTACCTCATTTCAGATATAACAATACACAAATAAATAGTTATTTACAAATAAACAATTAGATAGTTATTTTAATACACAAGTAAATGGTTTTTACATGGTCGTTTAATTGTATGAACAATTTAACTATGGCAGTTTTTCCTTTCGTGGCACCATCTGCTAACAATTCGCTATCAAAAGGCGTTAGCTGAACGTTTACTATAACTTAAGCCTGAGCTACCTTACTTATGGTGTAATGTTTTCCTCACATTAGTATACATATATATAATGTCATTTTGTTCAAGGTTGTATGATACTAGTACATTATCAATTTATGTCAAATTTAAAGTTAATTTTATTTTTTCTGAAATTTAACAGCTTTAGCTCAGTTAAGACTGAATACAACTGTTGGATTTGTTTGTGACCTCGGTGTATTGATAACTTAGTAAGTCTGAACATTGTGTACTAAAGTTAACCTGTGTTCAAGTTGGGCGATTAAGTCTGGTGCCATCAATGTACTAAGTTAACGTGTGTTTGTTCAACCGTCAACCTACTTATTTCCTTTCTTAAACTACTATAAAATAAGGAAGTTGTGTGAGACGTGGACTACAAAAGTTATTTACATCACAATGTTAGGACAGGCTCGGTTGAATGAACGAGGATGGGTAAGGAGAGGAGAGTGTGTGTTAGAGTGGGCAAGGTGTTGCCAGATTCTATGCAAAAAACAGCCAAAATTCAATAAGCAAATTGTTCAATGAACCATGAGTAATAGCAAATCTTGTACATCTCGTTTCATATTGTATTCGCCGGTCTTCGTATTTACACAACAAATGTTTGGAAATGGATTGATTTAACAGTCCACTAAAACTTTTACCTATGTCTCAAAGACATCAAATGACTTTGGCAACATTAGTAGTGGACAACGTGACCACTCGTGTGTTGTGTAACACATGAACTTCCCGCCTTGTTACGTGGAGATTGTGTCTATTGTAACCTGTGGCTTTTCTTCTTGGAATGTTAACAGTATATTTCGTTTTTTTATTGTATCTTTAGATATTTAAACATATTGTTTTGAGCATAGGTTTAGTAGGGACAAACTTGCATTGGAGATAAATCTGTATTAACAATATCAAGGAAATATATACATTTGACCATGAACTCATGGTTCTTCTCAACCCTCTGCGCTAAATGTATATCGCTTTCGTGTCATAATGGCGCAGTCTGCACGAATAATATGTTTCGACCATGTAACTTAGTGTGACTAGTGGATTTAGTGTGTGGTTCAGTTATTCGCTGTGATATTTCTACTTGGATTGTTTAGGTTACATTTCATTTGTTGTTATATTTTGTTTTGGTCTTTGCAAAATAATCGCTTGACTGTATAAGAAAAAATTATGTTGGGAGTAAAATATTTGTAAGTTCCAAATATATTTGAGATGTGAACCTGTTCATCTCATATTCATCTGACAACGGTTGTATCTCATTGATCTGACATAAAGGTTTCAATTTCTCTAAGGAACGTATTGTGACCTGTCACAGATATAATATAATCGGAAAGTTTTCAACATCCATGAACTCAATTGAACGACAGCGGGTAAGTCTATTTAATGTTTCTATTTATTTTCTTTTTGAATTCTTGTGCATCCAGTTCAACATTTGGTCATATTAGTCGGTCCTATTGACCCATAACCTAAAGTTGAGTCCGCAACGTTTTTTACCAGTTTCTATAAGCATGCTTATTAAGAATCCGATTGATGTCAGCTGATTTCATTGGGAAATTTTATTTTAAATGTTAAAGTTCACTTATAATATATGCACAATAGGGTGGGCTGATAAAACTGATTGGAATTTCAAAATCTAATAGCGGGGAAAAGTTGCCCCATGGCATGAAAAAGAAAACGCGAGAATACTGGCATTAATAACTATTATGGTATTAGGTGGACGTTGGGTGGATCCAACTTAGGTTAATAGGTCAATAGAACCGGACTATATAGGTAAAGGTGTAAAGTACCAAAATAATTCTGTATTATGTCAAAAGTGGTTTTACCCACGTAGATTCTACTAACATTAAGGTTTTTACTGTATTTCATTTAATACGGCATGAGCACCTTAATTATTTTGTATAAACAGTTATTATAGCGGTCTGGAAGACATTATGAAAGCTTGGCATTTGGAGGCGTTGGTAGTATGCTTACACAGGCAAGAACCACTCAAAACACTAGGGCTCTGAGATTGGTCGTGGAAACAGTTTTGCACGATGTCATGCAACAGTGCACATCTCATGATGATCTCATGATTGTTCTTGATGGTTTGGCATCCACCAGCAAAACAACGAAGCTGTGGGTGGATTGCCTATTGAGCCCGTACTGAATATGATGTTATTTGTGAGAGCAGAGAGAGGGTGATTGGTCTTTGCATCTATTATCTGTTGCAGCAATGATGCCATATTTTTTTCAGCAGGCCATGTTAACTACGCCAGGTATGGCTTATATTATATCTTTGCTCAATGGAACGTCTTCCTAGTGATGTCCTTCTATGAGGTTCCTTGAGGAACATGTAATGCGACAAACCTGGATTATGGAATGGCCTATGGTCAGATATGTACATTGAGTCTACCTTTATGCGACTATCGGTCGTGATTGGGTGATATCATTCGGCATCACTCTCAAATCCGTGAACGCTGAAGAGATGGGCACTTAGTTTACACATCTGTAGTGTTATAACCAAAGACATGAGTGACATGAATGTACATACAGTGACGAAGTTACATGCCATAAAGAAGAAATGCATGAAGTTGCGCAGGATTTGAAAGACAGGCGAGCAATATATGAACGTCTTCAAACTTGTATTGATCCACTCAATTCTGGTGACCACCCCATCAGCAGTAACATTGCCACTGGCCAATTCGCTCCCGAATCTGTAAATGTTCATGATGCCATTTCTTTTGGTACGAAGCAGTGGAATGACTATGAGTGTCATTTGCCAGATGGTTCATGAACTCCACCCATTAGCAAAGTTGTTACCATGGCTGACAGAAGAAAGCTGAAGCAATGGGATCCGGTATAAGTTATGACACAGAACTCATTTATTCTAGAGTAATTGGATTAATGCCATCCCGTGATTTGCAAATTAGAGATATATTTAAGCACGAATTAGCCTCAGTACCACCATCAATGTTTGATGACAGCGGCAATATGCGAATCACAAAGTCAAAATCGGTGTTGAAACAAAAACTGGATGGAGCATTCAGCTAGAAATTCTCAGCACCACGTGTTGTTGTTGTTGATGGTTGCGCACTTTTTATGGATCATACACTGGCCGGTAAATGGTACCTTGCAAGACTTTGTTGATGGATTCATAATGTACATAATGAAAATATTGACTCAACATGATGTTTATGTTGTCTTTGACAGATACTTTCAGTACAGTATTAAAAGTGTAACAAGGAGTGGGCGTGCAGCAAAATCGGCAACCAGACAACACAAGCTGAATCCAACTATGCCCATACAGCCACAGAAAGTCATTCTCACAGTAACAGAAAACAAAGTTCAACTTATTGACGCAATTTGTGAAAAAGCATTGAACAGAGACATTAACATGTACGTCGTTGGTTCTTCTACAATAGCCGGTTAATTGTAACAGGAAAGTCATCACAACAAATTTGCTCTGGCGTTCGACAAGCTAGAGAAGATATGAAGATAAGCCACGAGGACGATGTAATCATTCCACAACAAGTTGTGTATGCATTCAATGGAAGGAGCTATGTGCATTAAAGTTATATCAGATGACACAGATGTTTTTGCTTTGTTGAACATTTACTGTATTTCAGAGGATATGACATGCCAGCTGCTCATGGAAAGTACCACCACGATTCGAAAAGTGGTCGACATAGGAAAACAGCAAGAAAGCATCATCAAATAATACCACACCTTTTAGCTGCGCATGCGCTATCAGGATGTGATACTGTAGCATACATGTTTGGTATCGGCAAAGCTACTGTTCTTAAGTTGCTATTTAAGGGACACACACTTCTCAATGCCCATAATTGGAATGTAAGTCGGCGAACGGTGTGGTAAAAGAAGCTACAAGTTTCATGGCTGCTTTACAGCGGTGTCGGATGCTGGAAACATGTCTGACACTCAGTATGCCCAATGGCTTTCCAGGACTGGTAAACGAAAAGCCGATAACACCCTGAAATTGAAATCATTGCCCCCGACATCAGGACGTTTGAGGAGAATGTTAAGCGTGCCCATATTCAAACATGCATTTGGAAAAATGCTTTACTACGAATCCTCCAAATCTTAGTCAATACAAATTTGGCTGGCAAAAGATGACGTAAATAAAACATTAATCCCTATAACACTTCCAGTGGGTGTTGATGTAGCGCCTCCGAAATTCTTCAGATGATTCGTTGCGGGTGTGGATTGGATGAACCGTGTAGCAGCGGACGTGTGATGCTGGGCGACAGTTACCTTGCGCAATCTTTTGCCAGTGCTATGAAACAGAGAAAATTGTCAAAATCCATTGACAAAAATTAATGTACTGGTAGATGAAGTGGACGTTGAAAGCGATTCAGGATCTGACGTTGAATCAGAAATTGATTAATCTGTCTGTTGATATTGAAACAGTTAAATTGAAACAGAAATTGTCTGTTGATAATTGCATAATTGTGCCAGATAATATAATTTTTACATTCCATGTGATTGTACAATGTGTATGTATTACAAACAAACTTTAACGCTTAAAAAATTTTTCCCCAAAGGTGTCAGCTTGACATCAATCGGATTCTTAATAAGCATGCTTTAAAGATATAGAAACTGCAAAAAAACGTTGGGTGGACCTACTTTTAGGTCAAGGGGTAAATGCATTAAGTGAGCCCAGACTGTAATGTTGTTTCAGACGATAATATTGTTTGCCTTTTGTCCGATTCATTTAATCGCTGATTTGATTTACTGTAGGATTAATTGTTGTAAATTTTCAATATTGCGCCCCCTCCTCATGGCCTTATGTTTTGTGCCCAGTGTATGGCTGCATGCCTAACACCATAATTTAGCATGAATGGTCAGGGCGAGATAAATGGACGGCTAATTGTTGACAGGAAGAGTTCGTCGAACTCGTTGGGTAAGGTGTTTCTGAAATGTGTACAGGTGAACTAGTTTGTACAACTCGTGATGTTTGGTACTGTAGATAGTAGAAATGTGTAGGCTACTGGTGAACTAGTTTGTATACGTTATGGTGTCTTGGTACTTTATGGGTAGAAATGTGTACAGGTGAACTAGTTTGTACAAGTCGTGATGGTACTCTGGATAGTAGAGACTCAGGCCGTCGCGTGCATTGGGGGCCAGGGGGCGCCCCTGCGTTGTTGTCTGGTCCCACCCTGCTTATTTGCTCTTTTCAGTGGATATATTTGTAGCCATATTGGGCCCCTGCTGTAGAAATTTCACGCTACAGGGCTGTAAGGCACTTAACTACGGGGGTGGCGTGGTTAGATGGGGAATTGAGTGCCTGGGGAAAAAGTGTGTATTTTTAGAGTCCGCCCCGCAACTAATACAAGTAGGCCTACGACACTGACTAAAAGCTATGGATACAAATAATAACAATGAATGATAATTCACGAAAGATTCAGATATTATCAATGTATTATTATTCTCATTATTGTTCTTTATCATTAGTTACTATTTGTTGAACATAGACGTCAAGACAACACAATAAACCAGCGGTCAGGGGGACATTTTTAGTAATTTAAAATGTTTTGTGTAAGTTGATATTACATTACCATTTTTACCCCATAGAAAATTAAAAATATATACTTTTTACTCACAAAAAAGTTTCAATTTTACCCCATTTGGGGTAAAATACCCAGTTCCCCGACCTGCAATAAACAAACCTGGTCCATAAATAGATAATTACCGTATTTCCCCATGTATAAGCCACCCCTTTTTTTCCAAAATTTTAAATCTCAAAAAAGTAGGGGGATGGAAGTATGGTTAATATGAGGTCTTGAATTGTATTTCTTTGTAAATTTTCATTATTTATAACTTGTTCCTCTTATAAAATATTTTTTTCATAAATTCACAGTCCAAAAATTGGGGGGGCTTATACAAGGGGTGGTTATACATGGGGAAATACGGTAGTTTATTGTTACATGTTAGACTTATTGTACTTTGGCCTATTTATTAACTGAGCCTTCTAATTGGAAAAGTGAATTAGCCGGCCTGCTGGGGGCTAGCGATTACAGGACCCACTTCGAAATTAATTTCTGTACATCTGATGGTCTGGGGATCATAAGTGTCCCTGTTCGATGTCCCTAAATGCGACAAGGAAGTTTTAATCCGGTTTCATTGGAAGAGTATTTTTATGACATAACATTCTTCCTGTGTTAGAAATAAACGAAAAATAATGTGTGACTGTAGAGCCAAGACACCATTTAAAAAAACCAGGGCTCATCTAGGCTCTTGTCTGGTCTGTGATAAATTATTGTGTGAAAATGTATGGACTCTCAACCAGTGCATTGAACTTTATATAGTGGTAGAAACAAAGTGGATTAATCCGACTGGTATTTCGAATGGGCCAAAAAGCTCCCTCATTAGACATGCATTGATATTTCAGCACTTTCCTCTTTTTAACTATACCCATTCCATTACAGGCATTTTTCATCATAAGGCAAAGCCAGCTATTAGAAAACTTTAAACTCTGGGCTAACGTTTAGAGATATAAAACAATAATGTAATGTAGTAACTTTATAATGACACAGGACACGTAGGTTCAATAACTAGACTAATACTTTATTTATTGCTATAAATTCATATCAGATCTACGTAGCTAATAAATCCTGATGGAGAAATCATTACTGTCCAAGCGAGTCCAGACGTGTTACGTTAAGGGTAACGAACTCGTTGTTCTAAAGACTTCCCTAACGACAAGTAACTGTCCACTTTTCTCTGGTCGTTCAGAGGAAGGGGGGAGCAGTTGTTCCACCCCCACCACCATTTGTGTGGGCGACGAATAGTGTGACGCCGTGTTTTAGAAGATGGTTACATTAATAATAGAAGGATCACGACTCAAGTGTAAAACTCTCTAAAACATGTTAATTGACGTGTTTCTTTTGCACCAAATAATGAATTATTTCTGTTGTACATTAAAGGGCATACACCTAAAATCAAGAGGCCAATGGTTAGTACAAAAAATGTTCCGGAACATTATAAATCTAAAATAAATTATTTGTGGGGGAAAAAGCTCAACCCAAAATAGAAGAATAAAAATAACATAGTGCACTTATCATAATTTGCGATAAACCATGCTTTTTGTGACGTTATGTCAAACATACCATTTATAAGCAACTTTTATGCTAGGTAAAAGATAATAAACATAAAAGGTCAAAATGAGAATAAAATAATTTGTGAACAATATTAAAAAGTTTCTTTATGACAGGCTATGTTAATGTAATTTTTAGTTAGCTTGGCAACACTTTAAAAACAATAAATCATAGTGGATATAAGCCAGCCAAAAAAATATTTAACCCTCTAACCCAGTGCCACCACTAATGCTAATGACCACAACAATCAACAAATACCTCAGCATTCAAAGACCATCTTACATTAACAGAAATAATTTGTTGGTGAAGTATTTTCAGTTGTTTGACAAAATAAAATATCTATTTAATTATTAAGCGCTGTTAGCCAGCCGTCCATTGATTTAACCTGTTCTCTACCAAAGGAGCACATATGATGGTCTGATGACAGTCCCCTCATAATGTGAGATGCTAGCTCCCTCCTGGCCATGTATAATGCAAGGGACACACTTTTCTGAATGCAAGGAAAATAGGTAAATAGCCCACCCAGCTCTTCTTTTTACAAATATTTTCAATAAGTTGTTGTATATACTTTTATTTTTATAATTTTCAATACAAACTCTGCTAACCAAAAAAAATATATTGCATTATTGGCAGATGTCAAACACCAATCAACTCCATGTGAGTGCAATTATAGATGTAAAGAAAAAGAAAAGCTCGGACTGGTATGAAACAGCACCCTTTGCAGAAACCATTTATTGTAAAGATTTCAGCTATTAAAGAATGAAAAAAAAAATGGTGTCAACATTTTGCCAATGACCATAACTTGGTGATACTAGTAGCTCAAAAACTGAAAAAAAAAATGAATGGTCTGACCACACACAGAATGAATCATTATACTACCCCATTGTAAGGAAGGAAAGTATTTTGTTTTATTCCATTTAAGCATCATGGTAAGTAAGCCATTTCTGTTTTACAAATAATTAATTTATTCCCCCTCCCTCCTCCATTGAGATTGAGTATTTAATTAACATATTCACAAAACTACTAACCCTTGCAATCATGTTAAAGTTTTAAAGCTCTGTAAAAAAAACTTTTATTTGACATGTTTTTCAAGCTAGATCAAATGGAATAGGATAAAAAACAAACTAGGACTGAAACTGGAGCAGCCCTCTAAAGAGCCAATAAATCATATTGGATATGAGTCAGCCAGAAGAATATTTAACCCTCCACCAATGCCACCACTGATGCCATAATACAATAATCAGATTTATCAGACATTAAATGACCCACATTAACAAGACATTTACTACGGTGAACTATTTTAAGTTGACAATTAAAAAAAAACCATCTATTTAATTCATTGAAATATTAGTGTGTATATGTGTAATTTTAAAACTGTTCTCTACCAGATGATCACATATGATGATTTGTGATGACAGTCCCCTTATGGTGTGGTGCTGTCCACTGTAATTTATATATAATGCAGGGATACTCTTTTCTAAATGCTGGAGAAAATAGGTAAAGCCCATCACCCTCTTCTTTTTACAAATATTTTCCAATAATTGATTGTTTATATTAGCTTTTATTTTTAATTTTTTCAAATATAAATTCTACTAACCAAAAATAATGTAATTACTTCCATTGACGTTTCAAACACCAATCAACTCATTCTGTGAGTGCAATAGATGTGATAGAAAAGAAGACTTGAACAGGTACATGAGCAGACCCCTTTGCAGAAACCATTTATTGTAAAGATTTCAGCTGACAAGAAGGCAAAAAACTGGTGTCGAACATTTTTGCCAATGACCATATCAACAGTGATAATAAAAACTAAAAAAAAAAAATGAATGGTCTGACTACACACTAGATGAATCATAAGCTATATCATTAGCAAGGAAGGAAAAGTATTTTTGGTTTTATTCCATTTAAGCAATTTAAGTAAGCCATTTCTGTTTTGGAAATAATTAATATATGAGTCATGAAGAATGTTTAACCCTCATGATTACAACATTTGATTATGACCCATTTTAACCAATCAAGTACCTGAGCATTTCAAAGACCATTGTGTGATATACTGGTATATGTGATGTGAAAGGTATATTGTGATATACTAGTACATTGTGATGTAATAGAGACATTGTGTGATGTAATGCAACATATTGCAAAATTAGCCCAGTAAAACATTTGTTTTTATTTGAAAATTAATTACATACATTTTAATATTGAGAAATAAATAAAAAAGTTGTGTGTATATTTTATCATTTTTAATAGATATCATCAAAGATGATAAACCCTTATATTAAACAATAGGATGTCAGTGAATAATTGAGTGCATTAAATATTTCTTGATTTTAGCATTTCAGTAGCTGGAGTCTTTTTTATATTAAGATTTATTTACTGTTGGGAATATAAACAAAACTTACAGGCATCTACCCCTGTAGTATAGGTAAATGTAAAAAGAATTTGCATCGATTGCAATAATAATGTTATACATTGTCAGGTTATGAATAGACATTGTCAGGATGTATAATAAATTTTACTGTGTCAGGTTAATCAATAAATATATATATGTTGCCAGGAAAATATTAGATATATTGTCAGCTTATATAACAAATATATGCATTGTCAGGTTATATGAAAAATATATGCATTGTTAGGTTATATAACAAATATGCATAACGATGTTATATAACAAATATATGCATGGCAGGGATGAACTTTTTAGAAATTAGGCAGTTGTATATCATTCAATGTGATTAGTTGATTGAACTATTGGTACACTATTTGTACCAACAATTACCATACGGCAAGGGGCTTAATAGGTTGTAGTCAGCTGCATGAAATTTGTTTACATTAATATGGCCAATATTTGTGTTTTTCTGCCAAAAATAATATTAATGAACACTGTACATTCAATCCCTATTAAAAGTTAAGTTTCCTTAACCCTAACAGGCCGACCAGGGCAGATATTGCAGTTCCTCTGTTTCTACAGGCCTCGGAATATGAAGGGATTGTGTGGTTAACAGTAACATGATCGCCTTTACTTCACCCAAATTACAGTCGGATATCCATTTAAAGCTGGGTGAGACATGGGACGACAAAAATAATTTCAACTGAAAAAATGCGTAGTTTTTTTACCACTTGAGATCAAACCAGAGCTGTCAATGACCCAAGAAACGTGAAAATTCTACAGTAAGGGCAGGCATTCTACAACAGAGGCCAAGCAAGGGCTTGAGGGGGCAGGTAATATATTTTACTAAGTAGAGCAAATCAGCAGAGGAGGCCAGATGAACGGGACCACATTTTACTCCCGCACCCTTTACAAGGCCTGGCTGTCACATTAAGTACATCCTCCTTCATCCATCACGGCCTCATATTAACAGGTATAGAAAGACGCAAAAAGGGAATAGTGTCGGATAAATGCTATAGAGCAGTATCGTTATTTATGTGTTGTGCCCCTGAAAGAATGAGATATGAGCCACTAATGAAATTGGCGCTGACATGTGCTCTTCGGATCAACCCAGCAACCGATAGCTGTGGCGCAACCAGACGAAAAGTAATGCTGGAGGGGCTCACATTTTGAAAAGACAGTTTAACAGTCGTGCGGCTGACAACTTTTAACTTTAATTATGTATTGATGATTTGGCCTGGGGGTGGTTCAAGCCCCCCCTTCCCCACTCCCGGTTGCGCAATGACCGATGGGAACAGGACTTAATGACCCACGGTAGACTTACCCGGAGTCGCTGCGGATGAGTGCGTAAATTCGATCCCTGCGTGTAAGAGGCGTAATTTGTATTTGCCGAAAATGGTGTCTAATTCGTCTCTGCTGATAACGGTACCCAGAGCAGTTTGATTTGATGAGCAGTAGGGTGCATCACAAAAAATTTTTAATAATTGATCTGTCTGCTATTTAAATTGTTCCATTGATCAAAGGTGACATTGTGTAAAAAAAATAAAAAATATTTGACAATATTTGAGGTCCCCGGACTTCAACAAAGTTTGCATAGTGCTTGAACATTGAATGAAGCAGTCCTTCTTGTAAGTCTTGCATTTTTCCCATGTAAAAAATTGAAGCACTATATAAATTGTTGCAGATATTTTGGTTTTATAATGTTTGGTAGTATAGATTGATTTTGATAAGCAGTTGTGCCGAGATAAAATTTAAAATTCACATTTTATTAACAGACAACATATTCCTTACCGCATATTGATGACCAAGGCAAGCATTTTAATTTCTTTATTTATATTGTTTTTAATTTCTGATACACGACCTATAAAATCAGAACATGGAAATGATATGAAAAACAACAATAAAATGTTTACGACTAACCAGAAATGCTGAACCAGCCATGGCATCACTTCCAACAGTTATATCCAGTTATTACTGCGTCTCCTGAACAAAGAAACCACAAACTCTTCTGAAAACTGAATTGTTTGGCATTGGCCCTGCAATCTGTGTTGATGATGCATTACTCGGACCCAAATTCTTTGACTACTGCTCTCATTTACAAGTTTTGAGGTGCATGATGTATCACTGCAATGTAGCAGCAGTGAGCGTCCAGGTTCTCTTGGTGCACCTTCTCGATTTACAACTGCCAAAATTCATGCTCGGGATGGTTTAACAATACGGAAAAGCAAAACATTCCAAAATGGTGACAGAGGAGAACTGAGAAGATTGTTCAGCTATTGATGGAATACAATGAACTTCGTTCAATTGATAAGATTCGCCGAAACACACCAGCCACCAAACGTAAGCTGGAACAAATGAAATCTATGTTGGCAACAACTTTTCAACTGTAGCCGCAAATGTCGAGACTATTATTAAAGAATGCAGAAGATCAACGTGCAGAATATGAAAGGAGACGGTCTTCCAGCTTTGGATCATTTGACAAAACACTTGCAAAAAAGTCGCTCGACGCCATTCACGAGATGTCGCAACATTGGAGACGTCAGAAACGCGCAAGAGAAAGAAAATGCAGCTTGTTCAACGATATCAGTGCCTTCCAGCGAGGGTGGCAGTGACGAACCCAGTGATTCTACTTCTAAATGAAATAATATGAGTGAACTGATAACTGTTTGGATGATATAATGCCATTGCAAAAAAGCGAAGAAAGCCAACATGAGCTTTAGTATTTGTACCTCCAGATGTTTTAAATCTTGTGTCACTAGCGACACGATTAAAGATTACACCAACACAGCAGGCAGCTTTCACACAGGGCCTTATTAGCGAGTCTGGGGTGATGTCAATGGTGGCTTCTTCCTATGCCACTGCAGATCGTTCACGTCGCAAAGTTGTAAGTGAGATATCTACAAAGATCAAACTCTGCACTCTCCACTGGGATGGCAAACTGACACATTATCCTAAAAATCATCGTGTCACTGAAGAACGCAAAACAGTTGGTGATCTCGGTGATGTTAAAAACAATTAAACTTAGGGTGTAAATTATGCCAAGGCAACAAAGAAACCCGTTGGTGAAAAAATTGCAGAATTAACCATGAGACTAATGACAGAGTGGCATTTTAATGATTGTATCGTTAATATGACATTCGACACAAGATCAAACACTGGTCATCAGACTGCTTCCTGCATTGCCATACAAGATATAACGCGGATATTCTTCTGGCAGATGGAGTTGTCGCCATCACATTAATTGGTTATCCTCTCGCATGTGTTTGCAGACAAGAAAATAGAAGTTTCAAATCCCCGGATATAACTTTGTTCACCAAGCTGCGAAGTAATTGGGAGTTGGTGGCACATGATTGGTCTCACGTTTGTAGTTCGTTTACGTTAGCTGATCGATGATCTGAAGGCTCAAGAGCGACTGACGATAAGAGAGATGCGGTAATTGCACATGCCTAGTAAACGAACCGAATTCTTGCAGAGACGACTACCACAGATGTCATTGGCACTGTCCCATGTTTACAAATTCTACAAATAATGAGGTTAACTTTAAGAACCAAGTGCCCTGCACAAAGGTTTTGATGAATAGCCCAAACATATATTGCCGACTCAAGATTGCACTGTGTGAAACAAATTCAATTATGGCCTCCAGGTACTATTACCACACGTGATCAAGTGCCAAAGATTCGTGCGTGCATTACATTTGTAACACATGTTTATGTCGTGTGGTGGCTCACTTGCAAAAGAGTGTGGATGCACCATGGAATGATCTACAGCTCTACAAGCGACTTTTGGATTACAACGATGTCAACGGACATATCAAGTCAGCAATCTGTGCCGAATAGGCATCTGTGGTACCTCACTACTGAAATGATCCATTCTGTTCCTTAATGGAAATTTGCCTGTGTTGGAAAAGCGGCTCCTGGCGGATGCTCTCCAAACTCCACAAGATCGATTTGGAAATGGTTGAGAAAAGACGATTCCAATCGGATGTGGTTCACAAAACTCGGTTGTGTGATCTGGCTGGAGTTGACTCGTGGTTTACTATATACAGACTTCAACTGGATGGCTGATTCCTCCAACTGCCCGTGATGATCGTTGTGAACTTCTTGTGCCAATTGAAAATGTTGCTGCTATTAACGTTGTTAACGATTGTGCCGAGAGAGAGAGTGAAACTGGCATCTGACTTTGTTGGTAGTACGCGAACGGATGAAAATTTTCAAAACATTCTTCAGAAATTAGTAGAAATGGACCACAAAAACATCTCAAATATGCGTAAACCTTACAAACGTGCAACAGAGTGCAACAGTAATAAATAATTTAATACTTTAATGCTCGGACATTATATGAGCTTTCTTTACATGTCATGTTTTGTGATTTCTTGGGCGGGGGGTGGAAGGGGACCTCTAAATCAACACTGATTTGAAAAATATTTTACACAGTTATTATTAGAAACATAGATCAAAAACAATCAATTTTCCTCTATTGTGGTGATATGCCTAATGAGCAGTGTTGGTGTGTTGTATGACTGTTTCCGACGTTGTTGTTGTTTTTGTTTTACTGTTGTTATTCTTGTTTGTTTATTTTTATTTTGTTTTTATTTTGCAATTTTGCATCAATTTTTGTTTAATATTAAGTAGCTGATTTATTTGTTATGAAATAAATGTTTCTGCTCATTTGTCTTAATAAATGATTGTTTTTTTATTTTAAATTATTTTTCATTTATAGTGCAGTGATTGTAACCAAAGTTAAAACATGTTTATGAAGTTATGCTTCTTTCAAGACTGGGCTAAAATGGAGCATTGATTGGTGATAGAACATATTTTGACGGGAGCGGATATGGGTGGTTCAAACTATGTGGGGGACGGGTAAGTTAGGACGAAAATGGGCATCGCCGTGCAGAGGCGTAGCGAGGGGTGGGCAGGGGCATCATGCCCCGGGTGCCAAATGGTATATTTTATTTATATTTAAACATGAATTTCGCTAAAAGGTATTAAAAGGTATTCTGCCCCGGGCGCGGAATTAGCTCGCTGCGGCATGGATCCCCATGCAGCTCGCCGCTGTATATATGCATTTTTTTTCAATGCAGTCTAATTATTAATATTTGTTTGTATATATCTAGCATCCATTTAACTATCTATTTGTACTGATGCTTTACTACAGTTTAAGTGTACAGTTAAGTTTTAATATATGTAGGAAAACTAAACACATGTTGACATTTAAAGAACTAACATTGAACCTATTAATAAATAAGTTAAAGGCAATCGTATCTATGTTGATATGAAAATGTGCTCAAAAGCTACATTTGTATATATGTTCATCTGTGAAGACAATTTCCAGCTACACCCGATACTACCAGTGGGGTAGGGCTACCATAGCTAGAGTTCTGAGATATCATGGACAGGGCTAGTATAGCTAGAGTTCTGAAGTTCCTCACAGTAGGGCTACCATATCTTTAGTTTCGAGATATCACGGCAGGGCACTACCATATCTATAGTTTCGAGATATCACAGTTGGGCTACCATATCTATAGTTTCGAATATCGGTAGGGCTACCATATCTATGAAGTAATCAATTGTACCTTATCTATTTATGTATTCCATTAAACCACTTGCACTTTCCGTAATACATGCCGAGAAGTCTAACAAAGATCTGTGAGAACCGGCACTCGGATGACATATTTATCTCTTAGATCTTAGAAATGTTTGCTTTGTGCCCTCTATCAACCCCCTTACATAAACGATAGGGCAAAAGCCATGGAGGCCCCATGGAGACTTGTTGGAAACAATCACACTGACGTGAAATTCCCTCTCAGGTAGACAGCAGAGCGCTTAACAGGCATAATCATCCATCTCCATGTTTGCATGTCGAGGAGAAAACTGGCTTGAATGGTTTAAAACACATGCGGCGCTGTTCTTATGATAGTTTTTCCTGCGACTTCATACCTCGGAATGCCAACGAGCATACAGCATACCAGCCCTTTGTCTTGTTTTTCTGCTTAAGTAGATCACAAATTTGACTGAATACATTGAAGTCTCGTGCCACTGTGTCTTACCAATTGTGAACGTCCTATCAAACATACAGTTGAATCTGACTTCCGTCAAAGTTTTCTAAAGTAAGACAGCTCTTCATAGAACTCTTCTTTCAATATAACTTTCTTTCAATTGCAGATAGGAAAAGAATGAATAAAGGTCAAAATCTGGACTGAAGAGTTTATAGCGCTCGCGGTCTGTTTCTGTGTAGCTCCATTTTCTTTTCCGGATGTTTTCGTTCACAGCAGTGTATATAATGTCTTGCATCTCCCAGCAGAGTTGGCGTCTTAGTAATAAAAGACTTTCGTCAAAATACTCCATTATCATTACTAAGGTAAATGTTTTGTTTATATTTTCTAAATATTCACTTGAAATTTTAAACGTTCTAAGTAATATGTCTAAACCCCAAATCTTGTGATTGTTTGTTCTCATGTATGTAAAGTTTGTTCCTTCTTGACTGTATAGTAAGGGTCTTCTAAGAATGAAGAGATTGGATTGGACACGTTGAACATTGTTGGTGCTTTAGCTAAGAAGTGTCTTTCAACTTAATAATATTCGTATGAAGACATCATTTGGCTGAAAAGGTTCTCTCTCAGTATTGTAATATATACAGTGTTCTTCGGCATCAGCTCACGTAGAAATGTCTGGTTATAAACTGAATGATGCGAGAATGTTGTATTCTTGTCCTTCTGGGAGCGGATAAACAAAACCTCTGTTCACAACTTCCCCTGCCTGGGAGAGATGGTTAAGCCCTTTGGAGAACAGTTTGGCATTCGGCAGTGCCAAAGTTCAAATTGTTGGCAGTCCAAACCGCATCAGAATGTTCTCGTCATCAGTGGTGTGCTTCCTGTCTTGTGGTTCTTGATGAAGGCGATGTTGAGACGACAGGTCGACATTGATTGGTGGAAGGCATATAGATGGGGGGTGTGATCAATGAAGGCTCTTATATTATCAGAGTGTGCTGGATAGAACTGCTGGACAGCGCTAACCATAGGGTGATATTATCTTTGTGATCGAGAAGGAACACAGTGGTGGCGACACAGACAAGTAACACCAAGGTGGTTCTGAAAATATTAAGTTTCAAATAGATTCAATTCTAGCTATAGGTGTCTATAAATCAAAATACAAGTTTCTATTGACAGGACATATAGCTAATTGTGATAGTACGCCACCATGCGCACAGGTGACTATGCACAGCGTACCGATGATGAACGACGGCATAATAACACCGTCATGTAGCATAAGGACGTCACATTAAAAAATAATAACACATGTGTACACAGTGTAGTCTATGTGGTGTACGCAAGGTATTGATGATCATAAGACACTTTTTACGGAGGAAATGGTAGCAGCTCAAGTAAACACATCACAATAGCAAGAGTGTATTCGAGACAAAGCGGATCTCATGATTTTGTTTGGTGTCAGCTGCTTTGTACATTGATGTCACTCTAGGGAACCACAACGTCACTTTGTAAGAGAGATGTCCAATCTATAACAGAATTGGCGACTCTTTTAATAGGGTTTGACCACTTTATAATAGGGGAGACCACTCTATCAATCAGAGGAAGGTTGCAGTCAACTAATCTGTAACAGGGTGACCACTCCATAATAATGTTGACTACTCTATAACGGGGGGGGAGGAAGGTTTCCCTTGTCCAGGGGCAGCCTATACCAGGAATATCATGAACAGGGTTGACCAAACAGGTTGTCACCGGATACCAATCTATATCAGGGATGACCACCCATAACACGGATGGACCACTTGCAGCAGAAGACTGATCTATAACAGGGTGTCCATCCGGTAACAAGTCAATGAGTTGCGCCTGCTATCTTGTATAAGTTTTTTTTAATGATCTTTAAAAAGCACACTATATTTAATATATCGAAATTTATTAATGAAACGGAAAATTAAAGTCTTCGTCATTATTCATTCAGCTCAAATTGTGACCTTTGCCAATCCTGTATAATTACCTTCTAAAGTCCGTGTGTCGATAATTGATGAGAGCTTTTTTAGTTTTAAGTACAGTCTTATGCAGAGATATCACTAGCAGTAATATCAACTGCAGAAATATCAATTACAGAAATATCATGCTTCATCTGAATAAAGACGAAAACAAATGAAATATATGTGAAAATAAATATATTAAAATCAATTTCTTTTTTTAACTTTAACGAAAGATTAAGAGATTCCGCTTTTAAGCAGGTTTATGTAAACAAAAAGATTGGTGATGTCATCTGGACAATTTACACTATGATATCAGATTGGTTGAGGTAACAATGGCGAAATCCCTGGAACTGTTCAGGCCCGTAGCGTGCGGGGAAGCTGGGGGCCGGTCCCCTGCGTTTTGTCTGGCCCCTCTGCTTGTTTGCTCTACTTAATAACATTTATTCCCCCCCGCTATTGGCTAGCTCCTGCTGTCTAGAATGCCTGGCGCCTGTTGTAGAGACATTCACGCCTGCAGGATAGACATTCAATGTGGCGATCGGGTTCAAAGATCTATCGCCATTAAGGCAGATGATGAGTTCAAACTTCCGATAAAATTTTAAAAGTTTCCATAAACCCTAATGTTTTTATGTATTGTTTGGATTAAGCCTTGTTTTAAGCTGATCTAGTGGCGATCTAAATTTTGGTAACAGTATTATTTTCAAAAGGAATTTTGTTTTGGTTTTTTTAGTTACATAGTTTTTTTGGAGTAAATTAATGGCAGAATCTCCGTGTGTGCACACAAAAATAGCTCATGAAATGTTTTAAAAGTCATCAAACTGGATATACTAAAAAAAACATGTTTTATGGACAAAATATACGTAAAAAAAAAGAATGTGTTTGTGTATTTTCAAAAAGTTTCCGCAATTAGTTGACACAATATACAACACACGAAGCTATGTAATAATTTCAAACTATTGCATACAGTAAAATGTTCATGCACTATCTATTCATCTAGCAATGAATCAAATGAACATGCCAGACTGAATGGGAGAGACGTGTAGGGAGGGGAGGCTAAAATGATGGTGGTGGGCTTTTTTCAAATTGGCCAAACCAACAGTCTATTCTTTATAAACTATTGTTTTCATTGTGATATCGACTCTTGTTACCATTAGCAGTAAAATGTGTAGGCAGTTGGCTAATTTGAAAATCATTATGCTAGCACAAACGCTTATGGAGGGATTCCTTTGCTTACTTCTGTCGGTTGTCCAAACCTGGTTGTGATATCAATTTTGAAGTTTTTTTTTACATTTCTATACAAGAATAAACAATAATTAGAAATGAGAGACAGAGAATGGAGTCCACACTTAACTGTTGTATAACAAAACATTTTTACAAACAAATCTCATGGCTGTACATTTCCATACTAGCTTTCTTTATCAGAATTCATTCCACTTCAAAATGATGAATGAAAACTGCGGAAATTGCCATAATCACAGAAAGTGTACAGAATGCGCATTGGCTATATTATACTTGATAATTATTCATTTATCTATGTTTTTAGATCCACCATTTAATGTATCCATGGCTTCTCTTGTAATCTGGGACATCTGATCATTACAATAATAAAACATTAATTCATTTATTATCATAAAAATATTGATATAAATCATCAATAACAAAATAGTAGCCGGTTTCCCATATCAACAAATGTAATACAATTGATGTTAATTATCACAAAGTTAAAGACGTGTTTAGTGAAAGTGTATTATTATCTTCTGAGGAGGCGTGATAGTGGTGGTTGTAATGACTTACACAAATAGCGGGAATGTACCCCTAAAAAAAAGGGGTGCGAGATGTGTCCTCAGAAGTATGTCGTGCAAGTGGCCTCAGAGTGTCCTCAAATGTATATATAAGTTAAGATGTTCAATTCTTTTTTCATAATGGAATGTGCTGACCTTTCCAATGAGCACATGGGCACGTGGTCTGGTGATAGATCATAACAGACTTACATTTCTTCAAACTCAGCTGTTTAGTAGTTCATTCAGCAAGGCGGCGTGTTTATAGGCATGTATGTTCTGCCATATTAAACATTATTTATTGAGATAGGCAATTTGAATGCAAAAGGGGCTGTCCATTAATTACGTCAACAAAATAGGGGGAAGGGGGGAGGTCAGAAAATTTTGACAATTGTTGACAAGGGGAGGGGAGGGGTCAAGAAAAGTTGACGTTAACAATGTTTCTTTTTTTTAATTTAATATAATTGCTTAATAAATGGGAAAATTAAACAACGTTTATAGTCTTAGTTACACATTCACTTAACATTCAGTATTTTTAATTAAACTAACTATATTCCTACTCATTTTGCCACATAAACATTTTGGAACCGACCTTTTTTCGGGGGGTAATCAAATGTTGACGTAATTTTATAGGGGGGTCTCTGGCAGTTTGACAAAGTTGTATTTGACAAGGGGGAGGGGAAGGTAAAAATCGCCAAAAATGTATGGACAATCGTGAATGATCCCGGGACGACTACTAATAAATATATAAAATAAAACGAATTTAGATATCTCTTTGACCTATACATATTTATTTAATCATTTTAACAGTGTTTGGCTTTTCTTGGGTTTAATTTATCAGTGATGAAGGAATAACAAACGGTTTTATCCTGTGAAATCGTTTCAGCGATTCAAGATATTGTGCGTGTTTTTCCCCTAAGATTTTATAATAAACAAAAGTTCAACAAAAACAAATCGATGAAAGACAACTTGTGATAAAGATGTTTGCTTCACGATGTATGAAAACATTTTATTAAATCATCTGAGGCCATCAGCGTAGAAGTATGTTCATTAGGTATATGACTTCAGAACAACACTTGTATGGCATACCATCAACAGATGACCTTTTATTATAGAAACACAAAACCATATCAAATTTATTTAAAAGTAGAAAATTTCAACCACAAACATTTTTAAAGTTTTAGAAAATTGACATAGGTTAATAATTTCATGTATTGTTTCATAAACTTTTATTTTTCAGTTTCTCTGGTGAGTGGCAAAAGGGGAATAATATCTTGCAGAACTTTTGTTACTCTTTCTGCACACACGTTACTATGTGGAGTGAGTATTGAAGATGGACTTTGAGACCAATGAGTTTGAAGACAGCATGAACCCTTTGGATAATCATATGATACAAGAAGTTCATATTGTTCAGTTTTGTAATGATGATCACTAAACCAGGCATCACTACATTGTCCTGGATAATTCAGACAATTTCTGAAGGTTCGTAGTTCATCAGGTAATAGTCTGAAAGCCAACAATGCGAAAAATTGCTTCGAAGAGTTCATCGAGCATTGCTGGTGAGCATTGCGCTAAAATTAACTTTTGGCATTTGTTGAGAATTCTTAAAATGCTTAAAAACGCAAATTAGATGGTGCAAAAATTTCATATCATCTCTCCAACCTATCTCTTCATTTTTTCTAAAATTGGAGCACATTTATTGTTCTGCCAATGTTTAATTTTCATAATCTTGAGATATGTTATTTACGAATGGATAATTTGTATTGGGAGCTTGGATTGAATTACCGAGCAATGCATCATGTCTAAGGCGCGAATAAAGTATATGGTGCTGATAACCTATAACGACTGTGGATGCGAACTCATTCATGTTGAACAAACAGTTTCTGGAGTTTCACCACAGCTTTGAACTTCGACCCGGTATTAACATTTGTAGTGTCTGACACTATCATCTTTATGAATGACCATAAGTTATATTCATCTAAAACATTTTGAATGGCAGATCCAATCGTAGCAGCTTTGCCATCAGGCAAAACGTTTGCTAGCCTCACTTATTTTGCTTCATTTTTTAATACAACTACTTGTTATTTTTTTCATAATTTTGCCATCAAAATGTAAACTCCATAGCTATTACACAAAGTATTTATTAATGTTTTTTTTAGTTTACTTGCTTCTCTGAATACAGCTCGATAGACACCTGACTAAGAAGGAGTTGCTATTTTTACGCCGGACTTATGCAAAATTTTGCTTACTAATGTTGCTCTTCGAACTGGTAGTTTCCCAGGTTGAACTAATGAAACTGCACTAGAAGTAGATTGCTGTGATTGTTTCTTATGTGTGCTTTGATCCAAGCTTTCTGTGGATGACTGCATTGCATCAGCACCATCAGAGCTACTTTAAGAATTCTCGTTATCACTTGAATCACTGGAACTTTCAAATCTGCTTTGTTGTTGTTGTGCTTCATTAATTTTACCAAACAATTTTATTTTCCGTTTTGATGGATAGATTGTACGTTGACTAGCAATTTTGAACATGGCGTATCCCGATCTTTCTCCACTTTGAATTTGTATTTCGTAAAGTTTTGTCCTCAACACCAACCATTGATCAGCTTTGTTTGACAGATAGTCTTATCAAAAACTGCTCCCATCATGTCTCCCAGTTTTTTCAAATCGAATATCATTCTTTGGTAAAGTTTCAATTTTTTCATGCTCCATGGATCTTAAAAACAAGTATTGAAATTAAAAAATATAATGACTCTATTATCATGAGTTACTGCAACTCTTTTGATCTGATTTTCTTATAAAGGTAAGCCACGTAAACGACAATTATCGTCATTTCTTTGGCATTCAAGAATGCTTAAATGCAATAGCTCAATCTCAGTTCCAATTTTGTTCTTTTTTGAAGTGTTTTGAAATTTTTCAAATTGCTCATTGAATGATCTTATTTTAGCAACGGTGAGTGATTTTTATTAGAGTTTTTAAAATAAGTAAACTAAAATCAAATAATTGTTAACTCAATATAAATGAAAAATCGCGCGGAGAAATAACAGAAATAGAATTTTATTATTATTTTTCAGGTAAAAGTGGGCATCAAGATAAAAAAGGACAAATGGATTATTTAACATGTATCTGTCGTTTGTGCTGAACTAAAATGTTTTGGTGGTGTTTCATAATTGATGATTTTGTTATTATTACCATAATAAAAGTTCATCAAATCGTTTTTATTCCATAAAATGTAAAAATTGTTTCAAGTCATATACTAATGTTGAAAATACATTATTCTCAGGATTGATTAAAATCAAGCAGCAAACGAACAGTTACACACCACATACAATTCCCAGTTGTGAATATCAATTCATTGTTTCTTTCAGACTTTCCATAAAGTCAATAAAACTAATTCAGTTCAATTAATGTGATGTATTTTAAAACTCAATCATATAACATTTAGACCTTTCTTCTAACTTTCCCAACCTTTCTTCGCTTTTTTCCATCTTTGTCGCTTTTCCAACCTATCTTACAGCACACAACGTGTCGACATTTTCCAACATTCCATCTAACCTTTTCTTGACAGTTTGCCATCTGCTTTCAACCTTTCTTCTGTATTTCTTAACAGTTCTTTATTGCTTTTTCTAACATATCTCTAATATTTCCCCAACACCTGTCATATTTTTCAAATCTTTCTTGTACCATACGTGTCTTCAGTCTTAACCTTTACAACCTTTCATCTAGCCTTTCCTCAACCTATCATCTGTTCATTGACATTCATCTTCAGCCTTCTCAACCTTCATCTGACATTTTCTCCAACATTTCATCTTCTTTCAGCCATTTCATCATTTTCTGTGTCCACATCACTTCTTCTCCCTTTCATCAGCCTTTTCACAACCTTTCATCTAGCCTTTTCACATTTCATTGACCTTTACAACATTCATCAGCGCTTTACATCGTGTTTCATCCAACGTTACTTCCTTTCATCCAACTTATCGACATTCTCTCGTCTTAATTTTCCCCAACAAATTACTATTTTTCTCCAGCGCTCATCGTGCTTTCTCCAACACTTTGTCATACCCAATGCTGTCAATACCAATATATTCAGCCTTTTCTGACATTCATCATGCTTCTGTTTGCAGTCATGTAAAGGATTTCATGGTCGTGTCTCGTCCATGCTTCCAGTCAATATTCAAAGCCACACCAAACAATACCAAATTAGTTCTTATTGCGACGATATTTTTCTCTTCCATTCATAAAATTCCCAATTAGATACCGAAGCAAGTTTGATTGGGATTCAATGTTATCGCCTTTTGCCGATGGCTCTGTTGGTCATGTATGTGGTGTGCGCGAACGTATATCGGATTCGATGAAGGTTCGTTCAAATGTTGATCACATCTTGAAAAAGTGCAGTAGATATTGATGCATTCATTAATAAGAGACAACATTTTCAAGGTACATGGCTCAAATGCCATACTAAAGATTGAGTTGGTAATTAATTTATCCATTAAAATTTTATTGTGATTAAATGGTTGTCATTAGTGAAGAAATAAGATGGTTCTTAACAATGATTCATTTGATCATTTGAACCATACATTTATCAAATGTTGTTATATGTGGTGAACCGTGGAACGTATAGTGATTGCGATTGCATTGATTTTTACATAGCAGCAACGAATATTAGTTATAGATCAACAGACGGACAGTGAATGGGTTAGTTATTTATAGAATAATCTCGAACAGATATGAAATGGGTTAATAGACAGATAAATAAATAGAATTTTACAACTGATATATCATATGAAGATGATGGAAGTAAGATGAATAGATGGATAAAATGAATGTGATTGAATGAATGAATAGATAGATGGACCAGATGAATAGATAGTGATGAATAGTCAGATAGATGGATGGATGGATGGATGGATGGATGGATCATGGATGGATGGATGGATGGATGGATGGATGGATGGATGGATGGATGGATGGATGGATAGATAGATAGATAGATAGATAGATAGATAGATAGATAGATAGAATAGATAGATAGATAGATAGATAGATGAATGGGTAGATAGATGAATAGAGGAAATGGATAGACAGATAGATAGATGGATGAATAGATAGATAGATAGATAGATAGATAGATAGATAGATGAATAGATGAATGATAGATAGATGCATGAACAGATAGTTATTTTTACTTTTCAGTACATTTTATAAAGGTTTTTTTTAACGCTTCGTTTTGATTTTAACACTAGCGAAATTAATTACTGTTTAAACAAATGATCATAATTAGCGTTGACTTGGGATTTAAAAAGGTCATTTTTAGCGTATAGAGAATGTACATTAAAGGTGCGTACAATGAGTAGAGTATCAGCAAGCATTAGCAGCCATCAGGGTTGTTAGTATCGAAGTATCGGTATCGGCCAATACGGTATCGACGTCATTTAGTATTGTTGTGTTATTATTTGATCTTTTTTGTATCAAGTATTGATTTGTGTGTAGCCCATATATTTTAAACGAAAAATTTTCGATGCTCGATACCAATACTTTTCTATCGGTATTTTAAGAATGTATTGTAACAAACTCTAACAAAAAAATGTACCTTGTATCTTAGAAATATTCCAAATAAAAAAAAATTATAATTCAAGCAATGGAATATTTGTATCATTTGTATGTTTAATAGTTTTGAATAAAGTGTTATAACAATTGTACTGTTCATACCATTCAGATTTTTTTTGCAGAAAAACAATGGCAGCTTTAATACTTTATTTTAAAAGTAATCTACATAAATTCAATCCCTACTATTAATCATAGCCGTCACCCTACCAATATTAACCCCACACCTCCCAACAATACAACCGCGGTCGGCGAGTTGAAGGAAAAATTTAATTTTAATTTTCTTTTAAAGTTTTTCTTGCGCGCTGAAATCTATAAATATTAGCCTATTATATTCCTTAATTTCCTTTTTACTTTCTTTCTATCAACTATTTTGTTTTCAATGTTTCAAATACGAACGACAGGAAAAAAGACGACTTTATTTCTCTTTTGATCGATCTTTGTACTCTTTATATTTTAAATAATGATATTTATTGTTCTCAAAAGTATTGTTATTGTATTGGTATCGATTTTGCCAATACATTTTTACTTGAGTATTTGTGGTATTGGCAATACTACTTTTCATGAAGTATTGGTATTGGTATTGACGATACAATTTAAGAGAATTGTTAACAACCCTGGCAGCCATATCTTTACCTAATGGTTGGTTGGTTTGGTTAGTTTGATTAATTGATTGGTTATTGAGTTCAGTTGATTAGTTTGGTTAGCTGGTTTGGTTAGTTAGCGTTGACGGGGGAAAACGTAGTTTTTGAAACAGGTTTTAGTTGGGTTGGTTTTTGGTTGGTTTAGTTTGATTGGTTGGTTGGTTAGTTTAGGTTGTTTGGTTGATTTGGTTAGCTGGTTTGGTTTGTTGGTTTGGTTGGTTGTTTAGTTTAGTTGATTAGATGATTGGTTCAGTTTGGTTTGTTTAGTTGGATCAACTGGTTTGGTTGGTTGTTTGGTTTTTGGTTTGGTTGGCTAGCGTTGACGGGTAAAACGTAATCTGTGACGGAGTTTGGTTTGGTTGGTTGGTTGGTTTATTAGTTGGTTCGGTTTTTTATTTGGATTGTGGTTTGGTTAGCTGGTTTGGTTAGTTGGTTTGGTTGGTTGTTTTGGTTTGGTTGATTTGATTTGTTAGTTCGGTTAGTTTGTTTGGTTGGTTGTTTGGTTTGGTTGGTTAGCTTTGACGGCTAAAACGTAATTTGTGACGTTTAAAATGTAGGTCATTTCTGCACATTAAATAAGTTGGTAGCACCCATATCTTGAGTTGGCACTGGGATCAGTTCTGGGGATATTCAGTGACCCAGGTGGGAAGTTGGATCCGGGAGACATTGGCCTTTGCCTCGGGTGTCGGGGGGGGAGCACTGCTGTCTCTTTGGCCGGAGCGGGACGGCGAACTTTCTTTGTATCGGGTTAATAAAGGTCAGTGATCTTAGCTGTGGATAAAAGTATGTTGGTTGCGGGTGACAGAGGGATTTTGAAAACGGATGGGTTTTGGCTGCACCGATCGTGGGGCTGGATGTGGAGTCCTGGTTGTGTGAATGGGTTGGATGGGGTGGAAGGGCCGGTTGGGGGAGTTTTGGGCCTTGGAATCATGGGATGGCTTGATCCACCAGATGGTCAGATGCAGATCAGTTTTCAGAGGAAGGACAGGAGGACAGACCGGAAGGATGAACGAGCCGACTAAAAACTGGACAGACCAACAGATATTCCAAGTATTTCTGCTTCAGTCTTTTGGGGACGGCATTATACTTGTAGTGAAAAGTTAGCTACAATTTAGTAGACGAGAAGCAATAGAAGTATATGTTATTTAAGTATATACTTCAATCCTTTGGGACAGTCAAAGTATATCAAAGAAAAGATATAAGTCATATTATTGCAAGTCAGAGTTTATTTTTAATCAAGTATTTCTGCTTCAATCCTTCAGAACGGCTGAATACTTTGATATTGTTATATTGTTATATTTGTGAATACTGCTGCTTGTGATTTTATTTCATGTATGTTTTTATCTTAATTAACGTCACTTTGAATCGTGGAACTTTGCCTCATTCGTGTGGGCGTGTTGCCTGTAAATGCGACTAAATTGAACGCTACCTCAAGTGAACCAAAGAAGAAAATAAGCACTACACAAAATCATAACAAATATAATACAAACATTAAGTTACATAAATCCTAACGTTATATATATATATATATATATATATATATATATATATATATATGTAGTATATAAGCGGAGAAATAATATAGTCTAAGCTTGATGATGCAATTCGCTAGGCTCCGCCCACCACCCAGTACCCTGGCGTCATTCCGCCATATTGTGTTGTGGTTTATTGTAGATTTTAGTGTATACGTCATTTGGTAAGGCATTATATTAAAACAAACAAGATGGAGCCATGGTTTGTTTTATAATCAGTCGCGAGCTCTGTGCATCATAGGATGAGGATGCATGTTCTAGTAGAGTCTAGCTTTGAGCATCGATGTGAATGGATGCATGTTTGTGGTTATCTTAGTACTCCTCTGATTACCTTTATGTCGGTTATGATTCAAATTGTTGATGTTACTTCACTGGAGTTAACTGTGGGTGATTGTCTGAATTATTACATTATTTCTACAAGTATTATCATTATATATTAATAACATTATATTCATTTGCCTCGACAGGTACTCAATATTTGAATTACCATTGCTGTTTCCTTATATTTGGCACTAAATGATGCGTAAACATTTAGGAGTACGTAACATATATTTGGCACTGGCGTCATCAAGCTTAGACTATATTATTTATACATTAGTATATATATATATATATATATAGTATATATATATGTATATATATATATATGTGTGTGTGTGTGTGTGTGTGTGTACTGTTTACTAAGGTGTGTAGTTTCAGCAGAATATATTTTTATCACTAGGTAATTGTACAAAAATATGTCACATACTAACTGATATAACTATCAAGTAACAGATGGTCTCATTTACAATACCTACATTTAAAACACGCATTGTCTTTGGGCTGGGCTCCTTGATCCTGTTATTCTCTGTCTAGTACTTCCTATACTTCTTTTCCTACCCAATGTCTGTCACATATGGTGGCATTTATAATATATATAAAGGAATACTGTAATGTGTGTTTAAGGTACTACCAAGGAACTAGTCGTAGGGTCTTCATATGTATAAATAGGCCCTGTTTAATTTAAATAGTTTTCCAGGGGGCTCAGAAATAAAAAAGTTTTAGAATTGTTACAGGGGGGATATATTGAAAGTTTGGGGACAAGATTTTGGGACAGACCTGTACAATATATATACAAGTTCGCCAATGGTTTTATTAGCCTATTCATAGCTTTAAAAAAAACAGCTGCAAACCATCACAAATGGTTATCAACAGAATATTAAATTGTTGTACAACGCACGTTATTACAGGATCGTTCTGCAGCTCAAAACTTATAAGTTAGATGAGAGGATGATATGGGTTAAGTGTGAGGAGTGAAGTGGATATTTGTGTTTGTGTGTACTTATTGGATTTGGATGGTTCATGTTTGTGTACTTGTGTGGGGGTGAGTGATACGTGTTTGTGTGTGATTGTGTGGGATTGAGTGATACGTGTTTGTGTGTACTTGTGTGTGATTGAATGATACGTGTTTGTGTGTGATTGTGTGGGAGTGAGTGATACGTGTCTGTGTGTGATTGTGCGTAATTCCTGTAAGGATGGGATGAAATCTCATATGTCATGTAAAACTGAAACAGAACTTTTTTTTACGGTGCCCTTCTTTCATCGACACCTAGCCGATGACCTGTAGTGAAAAAAATTTGGAGGCACGACAGGTTGTAAGTAGCAGAGGCCTTAACCATGCTCTGAAATATGTGGTAATATAAGAGGAGTCATTGGACGCCCTCTGGTCGACAATCATGGTGTGTATTATGCCATTATTAACTATGTTGTGAAATGAGTTCCCCATTTCTTCCCATTTCTGCTTATTGATCTGGTCGCAAAGTCACACGTATTGCTCACATAAATTATTGCATACACACATAGACCCAGAATTGGTCATATAAACGTATACGGTATGTATAGTATATACATTGGTATAAACAGTAAAAAAAAAAACTCACATGGAAAAACAGATCATTGATAAAATTTAATTGAAAATGCAATAAATTCAGTATAAACATCTCAGGAGTGTAATTTAATGGCGTCTTCCACCGCACTTTCTGTTTTTGCGCTGCACAGAAAAAAGTAAGCAATTAAGCGTGTTCCATTCAACTGGACTGGGACATTGTTAACGCATTTTCGTATTTATGTATCGATACGTATGTTAGCTTTCAGTAAATATTTGTAAATTTTGGAAATGTTTATAAATTCAATTATTAATATTACATCATAATCTGTAAAAAATATTATAAATGGTTTCTTTATATTTGAAAAAAATGTTTTCATCAATGATCTAACACTACAAGTGGTTTGTGGTTACTGAAATGAAGGACTCATAATTGGTGTGAAATTATAGTCATTTGAATCGTCCGAAAACTCCGTCAAGTTAATTTGCATAGCTCTGATAAAACAATTGACTTAGAACCTGAAGCGAATATTCATTTGGTGGGTTTCTTAATAAATCTTGGTGAAACTACGTGCTGCAGTATTTCACCAAATGAAATATTAAGCTTGTGCTCTGAGTTTAATTGAAAGTATCAAACCTATGCAACAATTGACGGAGTTTTCGGACGATTAAATGATATAATTTCGAATGTTTTCAAATATGAGTCAAAACTATTTCAGCAGACCTGATTTTTGTAGTTAGACAAGAAGAAAATATTTTTTTTTTTTCTAAAACGTATTTATATTTTTTTTTACAGACATATGCATTACACAATTGAGCATTTCAAAATTTACAAATGAAAGCAACCTTATATGACCATAATGCGTATTATGTCATATTCAGAAACTCTTGTTTTTTCTTCTGTGTGTAACTCGCAAAACAAATTGCCTAATGTTTGCTGAATTTATTAAGATTTTTTAGATTGATTTTTCATTTATTTATCGGTCTATTTTTGTAATAGAGTTGTACACTGTTGTGTGTGTAATGTATCATGCTTCATAAGGACACTGTGGTGTTTGTAAATTAATTCTGCAACGTATGCGGCTGAATTTATGTGATTTGTATGTGGACTTTGCATTGGGCATCATGGGGAATGAGAACTTCCACAACATAATAATAGTATTCACACACACACATGAGAGGCGTCTGAACATCTCTTGTGAAACCATTGCATATTTCAGGGTGGCCGTCGTTCTCACTCTACACTAGATGTCGGCAAGAAAGAAAGGGCACAGTTCGACAAGTGTTACATGATTGCACGGATCACGCAAGCATGTCGTCGCTCTCAGCACAGAAAAAACCACCACCTGTCACCTCGTCCCCACACGCGGGCACGTATCTCTCCCCGCGCTAATCTACACACAAGCCCACATCCCACTCACTTGCAGAAATACGCAAAACACCCAGTACTCAAATCCCACGCGAGTACACACAAACACCGCTCCCCACACTAACCCTAAGTGTATATGTCATTTGATTATAAACTTTAATGGAGACGATCCCTTGCATAATCTCGCTAGCGCTTCGAGTACCTGTATGACGTGTATTTGTGATGGTTTGAAATGTTTTTTTAATGAAATAGGCGAAACTATATATATATTTAAAAGTTCAAAGAATCTTGTCCCAACCTCTTTAACGAAGACAAAGAGAGAATATTTAAAATTACATTTATACATGAAGATAGTTCTGGTAGGTATCTTTAAACATGCTTTGTTTATATTACAGTCTCTTCAATATAAAGAATTTACCCCATTATGTGACGAGACAGATAGGTGAGGTATACTTAGACGAAAATTAACGGGATCAGGAGCCAGCAAAATATGCGTGTTTTAAATAGTAGGTTGTAAAAAATGAACCATCTGTTACCTTGATGGATTATATCAGTTAGTATGTGACTAGATAACTGTACAATTACCTAATTGATAAAATATATTTTGTTAATTTTACACCTTAGTAAGTTGTGACACACACACACACACACACACACATATATATATATATATACATATATATATAATTATATATATATATATATATTGTGGAGAAATAATATAGTCTAAGCTTGATGACGCCAATTACTTAAATATATGTTACGTACTCTAAAGTAATGGAAGTGCTCGTCGGAAGGTGTAAATATATGTTGTACCGTTCGACTCCAAATAATGTTGAGTACTCCGTCGGAGTACTTAACGATATATATTTTGAGTCATTATAATGATAATACTTGTGAAAGGACAATAATTCAGACAACTCAAATCATGAGGTGCTCAATTGAAGTAACGTCAGCAATTCTTGAACATAAACTGACATAAAAGGGTAAATCAGGAGGTACAATGGCAAACTAAACACGTACATCATCTACATCGATGCCCAAAGCTAGACTCTACTAGAACGCTGCATCCTGTCATCCTATGATGCACAGAGCTCGACTGATTATAAAACAAACCATAACTCCCCATCTGTCGGTTTCAATGTAGTGTTTGCAAATGACGTATACCTCATTATCTACAGATATTCGACACAATATGGGCGGAATAAGCGCCATAGGTACTGCAGTGGGCGGAGCCTAACTGAATTGCATCATCAAGCTTAGACTATATTATTTCTCCACATATATATACATATATATATATATATATATATATATATATATATATATATATATATATATATAACGTTAGGATTGTAACAATGTTTGTATTATATTGTTATGATTTTTGTATGGATTATGTTTTCTTTCTTTGGTTAACTAGGTAGCGTTCAATTTAGTCGCATTTACAGGCAACACGCCATGAATGAGGCAAAGTTCCACGATTCCAAATGACGTTAATTATGCGATAAAAACATACATGAAATAAAATCACAAGCGGCAGTATTCTAAAATAATATCGAATATAACAATATCAAAGTATTCAGCCGTTCTGGTTAGGCTTAGAAAATATACCCGATTAAATAAGCTCAATATTCGTACACAATATGACTTATATCTTTTCTTTGAGTATACTACCGTCCCAAAGGATTGGAAGTGTATATGTTGGGCGTAACATAATAACTATTGCTTCTCGTCTATTAAATTGTGCTGTTTCCTACAAGTATAATGCCGTCCCCAAGACTGAAGCAGAAATACTTGAATATCTGTTAGTCTGTCCAGTTTCTAGTCGGTCTGCTTTCGATCTCTCCTCTGTCTGTCCTCCGTCCTTCCCTCTGAAAACTGATCTACATCTGACACATCTGGTAGTCAGCAACAACAATTGTAGTTCTTATGACTCTCCCCCAACCGGCCCTTCCACCAGCAACCCATTACAACCAGGACTCCACATCCCAGCCCTGATCAGATGACTTCAAAAACCACTCCAAAGCCAAAAAAATCCACTGTCACCTTTAATAAGTATACTTATCCATATAGATCGACCTATTAACCCGATACAAAGAAAGTTCGCTCCGCTCCGGCCAAAAGAGACAGTGCTCCAACACCACCGACACCCGAGGCAAAGGCCAATGTCTCCGGATCCAACACCACCTGGGTCACTGGAGACTTCTATAGAATCTGACCTGTATGCCAACCCCAAGATATGGGTGCTAATTAACCCAAGTATTGCAGAAATGACCTACATTTTAAACGTCACAAATTACGTTTAGCCGTCCAAGCCAGTCCAGCAAACCGACAACCAGACCAAACCGCCGAACTAACAAATCAAATCAACCAAACCAAACAACCAACCAAACCAACTAACCAAACCAGCTAACCAAACCAACCAAATAAAAAACCGAACCAGCAATAAACCAACCAACCAACCAAACCAAACCCGTCACAGATTACGTTTTACCCGTCAACTATTATGCAGCCAAACAAACAACCAACCAAACCAGCTGACCGAACCAGCCAAACAAACCAACTAACCAACCAATCAAATCAACAAACCAAACAACCAACCAAACCAGCCAAACCAGCTAACCAAATCAACCAAACAACCCAACTAACCAACCAACCAATCAAACTAAACCAACCAAAAACCAGCCCAGCAATTGATTTTCAGACGTTTTCCCCGTCAGCATGATGCCAACAAACGTAACAAACCAAGTATTGCCAAGACAAACCAGCCGACCAAATCAACCAAAACCAATAACCAACCATTAAGTGAATATGATGTAACCAGGGTTGTTAACAATTCTCTTAAATTATCGTCAATACCAATACCAATACTTCATGAAAATAGTATTGCCAATACCAATACAAATACTCAGTGTTTTTGTCTGATAAAATCGATACCAATACAATAACAATACTTTTGAGAACAATAAAATATCATTATTTAAAATATAAAGGTACAAAGATCGATCAAAGAGAAATAAAGTGTTCGTTTCACTGTCGTTCATTGTAAAACGACCAGACAAATGAAAGAAAGTAAATAAATTAAGAATATAAGAATAACATTGGTGATTCAGCGCGCAAAAGCAAAACGGCACTGAAGGTAAAGGTGGTACTGTCAACTCGCCGACGTGGTTGTATTGTTAGGGGATATTGATGGGTTAATATGATGGGGTGACATTTCATGATTGGCATGGTAGGGATTATGTAGATTACTTTTAAAAATAAAGTAAAGCCGCTATTGTTTTTCTGCCAAATCGACTTAGCCTCGAGACACACCAGTTGCGGAACTCTGCCCTAATGCAGTGATTCTCAACCGGACACTTGACGACGCCCCCCCCCCCACTTTGACATCTGCTTTTGTTTTGGCGAGCCACCTGCAAAGACAAACCGCAATAACGGAAATAGACTAAAAAGTGTCATTAGTCACATAAATAACCCATCCACCACCCGTTAAGCCCCTCTTACTTTTGCAGATGAACGAACGCTCAGAGTTTTGAGATACTGACACATAGGGTTATCTTTATTGAGACACGGATACATAGGGTTATCATTATTGAGACACGGATATATAGGGTTATCATTACTGAGACACTGATACATGGGTTATCATTATTGAGATACTGATACATGGGGTTATCATTATTGAGACACTGATACATGGGGTTATTATTATTGAGACACTGATACACAGAGTTATCATTATTGAGATACTGATACGTAGGGTTATCTTTATTGAGACACTGATACATGGGGTTATCATTATTGAGATACTGACACATGGGGTTATCATTATTGAGAGACTGATACACAGAGTTATCATTATTGAGATACGGATACATGGGGTTATCATTATTGAGACACAGATACATGAGGTTATCATTATTGAGACACGGATACATGAGGTTATCATTATTGTGGCACTGAGACATGGGGTTATCATTATTGAGACACTGATACACGGGGTTATCATTATTAAGACACTGATACATTGGGTTATCAACCTTTGAATTAAACATTTCAATTTTTTTTTTTGCGAACCAACAGAAATTCTTCCGCGGCCTACCAGTGGGTCGCGAGCCGAGCTTTGAAAGCCCCTGCTCTAGGGAGACCTCTATTCAATACAATGATAATATACATCTCAGTGATATTACCATGTAACAGGATATTTGGTGAGAGTTGGGGGGGGGGAGGTTGGGGGGGGAGATACAATAAGGAACGTAAGAGGCCAAAATGTTATCCATAATTTTGCTAACTCTCAACCCCCCCTACCCCCCCACCCCAACTCTTAATTTCTCGATCCTCTCTCTCTCTCTCTCCTTGTAACTATGAAAGCAGTAATCGATACCCCCAGGCAAGATAATCGAGCTATTGTGATATAGTTTATTGCCCAGATGTCCGTTTACGACCCGAGCTATGACGGTATCGATTCTATATTACAAGCCCAAGTTAACTTGTTGGTATCAATATCGCCATATTAAAATGAGGTTTGGCAAAAATAAAAATAAAAGAAATACCCAACAACTTTCGGTTATGTTTTTTTTATTTAAAAACCGTTATAAGTTGACCCATATTCGGATGATGGACTATGCGTATCACCCTGGCCATAATTTTTGTCTGGTCATCGACCTTTGGCTGGAGTTTTGTATTAAGAGTCTGTATCGTCTGCTTAAATTTGTATAGTTCAAGGGGAGGCCACTATCCATAGAGAGGCGGCCGACATCAATAGCCCCAGTCTCGCCAATCGATCCAGAGTTATTCTCCCCTGCCCCCCCCCCCATCACAGGAATTGTTGGTGCCATTACTTTTGTTACAAAAAAAAAATAATAATAATAAAAATTATTTGTTCATAGCTAAATGTTGGCTGTTAAAACCCAATTCCGTTCTAGAATTTTTTTTTTTACGGTTGTAATAATTTCCGGGCATTATTAAATGCCATTTTTACACGGTAATTGATTGGTTAAATGGTTATTACTTTGGAGTAAGTCGGAAAGGTGAGATAGGAGGGGGTGTATTACTGGATTTCATGGATTCCGCTAATCTTCGCTGAGTGACTTTTGAATGACAGAACAATGTCTTACTTAATGCATGTAGAGGGTTAATGGAATAACATTTATTTGTTTTTAAATTGATTTTTTAGGAGTCTGATCGTATCCCTTCATCCGTCTATCTCTCTCATACACACACAATAACACACATACAATAACACATATACAATAACACACATACAATAACACATATACAATAACACCTATACAATAACACATATACAATAAAACACATACAATAACACACACACACAATAACACAAACAATAACACACACACTCACCCAACAACCTTGCCTTATCTTTATTTATTTCAATGATACGTTTGCTGAATTCATTTATTTCAATCTTACACCTGATTTTTAGAATTTATTTCAATCCTGATCTGACGTTCTTCTCATCCATTCTGCGCCTTTTTCAGTTTTAAAACACAAAGTCCAAGTTGGGTTTCCCAGATGATTGAAGATCAACTTGACTTTTGACTCACTCCCTCCCTCCCTCCCTCCCAGCCATACATATTTTTTTTTAAAAAAGAGTGTTGTTTGCAACTATCACTCTTCTTCCGGATCCCCCCCCCCAGCTGGAATCAATCCAGAGTCGGAGTGTGTTTAGTTTTTAAACAGTTTGATATTTTTTTTTTCGGTTATTGAAACTCTCATTGCGCATGACAGTAAACATGTCCGTGATGACAACAACCTGTCGTACAATTAAAGTGCAACATGAGAAAGGGGGGGGGGACATTTTGTTTGTGCTTCAATTAATTTCCAAAGATCTTTTGTTTATTTAATGCGCCCCCTGGATGGTGTAGCTCAGAGGTTCTCATCCGGCGGTACGAGCCACCCTAAAAGGGTTAAACGGAACGGGGGGGGGGGATGCAAGGGCTACGCAGCGAAGTATAAATTTTCGTTTGAAACAACCAATCGTTTTGAAGAAGGGCGCCATTTTGCTGCGTGACTCCTCATCATCAAACCACGTGACCCAAGCGTCTCATTTAGAAAAAAAAAGTAAGGATATTCCATTCTGAATGTAGTGCATTTATTTTTTGAAATTTTGTGAGTGGTACCCGAGGAGATACTCCTCTGCACCCGAAGGGGTTAAAGTCGCTAAAAACGTTGAGAGCCCGCTGTTGTAACTGGAGTTGTAAACAGTGTCAGTTGAATTCAAACGATTTGCGAAAACAAACTTGATGAAAGGCTAAAATTGAACCATTATATCGCATTTAAATTGATTACTTCTCTGCCCCTCCCCCCATAAGAGGGTGTTGTTGAAAAGAACAGGAAGGTGATGGGAGGAGGGGGGGGTTGTGTCAGAACGTGACCAGTTCAGGCTACAGGGAGACAACTCAACAGGGGATATATATATCTTATTAACGTTTTAATTTACCTCGCCGTTACGCATGACTACTAGGATGTTTAAGTATAAATGAATTGGATGGTTCTGACAGAAAATTACAGCTGGTGGTCACTTGGGCTAGAACATGTACAGCTGGCGGTCAGTTGGGCCAGAACATGTCCAGCTAGTGGACAGTCGGGCCAGAACATGTCCAGCTGGTGATCAGTTGGGCCAGAACATGTCCAGCTGTGGTCAGTCGGGCCAGAACATGTACAGCTGGCGGTCAGTAGGGCCAGAACATGTCCAGCTAGTGGACAGTCGGGCCAGAACATGTCTCAGCTTGCGGTCAGTCGGGTTAGAACATGTACAGCTGGTGGTCAGTCAATCTCCAGTGGTAACGACGACTTCATACTTTCTCACACAAGTGACCACAGTCGGAGCCGTTCTTAGGTTTGGGGGAAGAGGGTGGGGGGGGTGGCTTGGCAATGACTTAGATATAACGGGGGGAGGGGGGAGTTGGGACTTGTCGGATGAGGTTACATGGGGGCAAAAGTATATGTCAACCATGAGCCTCTGTGTGAGGGTGTTAAAAGCAGGGCCCGCAGTACACTTCCTCAGTGTGGGTCCCAATATTATAGATGCCCTCCAAGCCAATCTAACCTTTAAAGTTCGTTCTGAATGATTGGGCACACCCATGTTCCCAACGGCCCATGATCGAAGCGGTTCTCACGGTGAATGCAAATTAGGCAGCCACCTAATTCCAAAAGAGGGCCCGCTCCCCCCTCATTTGCATTTATTCATGGCGGCAAGTTATGTACATTTGCCTAGTGCCTCCAAATAGCTCGGAAAATCTCTACCTAGGGCTCCCAAACAGCTCTGGAAGTCTTTATCTAGGGCCCCCAAACAGCTCTGGAAGTCTATAACTAGGGCTCCCAAACAGCTCTGGAAGTCTTTATCTAGGGCCCCCAAGCAGCTCTAGAAGTCTTTATCCATGGCCTCCAAACAGCTCTGGAAGTCTATAACTCGGGCTCCCAAACAGCTCTGGAAGTCTTTATCTAGGGCCCCCAAGCAGTTCTAGAAGTCTATAACTCGGGCTCCCAAACAGTTCTGGAAGTCTTTATCTAGGGCCCCCAAGCAGTTCTAGAAGTCTTTATCCATGGCCTCCAAACAGCTCTAGACGTCTCTAACTAGGGCCCCCAAACAGCTCTGGAAGAACAGAACAAAACAAATCAAGGCTGGAAGACTCACAGTCACTTTGTGACAAAGACGTAAATCACCCAAACAGTTCTTATCCCATTTGAAAAAAAAAACAATTAGCCATACAACAACATTACCCGCGTCTCTTGATTTAGTGAACGTCATCACTGATCCGATTCACCATTGTGTTTTACTTAGACGTTTGAATCAAGAGACATCACGGGTAGTGAGCTGATCCGATTCACCATCGAAAAATATTGAAAAATATGGTGGTTAAACCAAGAGCTACGACGGGTGTGTGAAGCTGGAATCTCATCTAACAAAACAAAAATCATATTCAGTTTAGTTTTGGAATATAACCCGCCTTCAGGAATGCAATTTTCCCCCCTTCGCTCCATCGTCTGCTTTCTCCGTTTCCGTTCGACCATTTGCTATAAGATTCACTCATTTGTTTTGTATTTTTTAACGTTGAATCACTCACATCAAACACGAGTCACTCATTTTTTGCATTCGATTCTCCCCGGGGGGGGGGGGGCAGGGGGTATGGCGAGATGGTGGATACGAAAATAAAAAAAAAATGAGTAAGAGAAGTTTTGATGCAATTACAAAACACTGGAGTCTGCTTGCTTCAGTTCAATCGTCTGCTCTGTCCCTCTCCCCATCTCCCGTTGTTAGACATTTAACAACTGCTCACTCTGTGTGTGTGAGTTCTTTTATTCTTTTCCCTGGCTGAAAAAACTTGCAGACTTTTCTTTATTTAAGGTAAGGATTTCTATTATAACCCCCCCCACACACACACACAAAAACATGGAAAAAAAATTTTCCAGCGAGAATTGGATATAAACCATGTGGAGGATGCTGCTAAAATGTTTGTGTTAAATTTACCAACTTCTTCAGACCACGTCTCTATCATTGTCTGTCCATCGACTCCTTGAAATGTATTTCCCTCTTTCTCCTGTTCTAGCTTACAAACAAACAAAAACACACGCACACACACACACACACACACACACACACATATTCGGACATACATTTTTAAATACTGTTTAAAAAAAGGACGAAAAGGGCCTTTTAGGTTTCGTATCAAGGAAATCACTGTAAGACTGAAATATTACGATTTGATTTAATAAACAAATATATCGATACTGTAATAGCTTACTGAAAGTGTAATACATTACTGAAAGTGTAATAACTTACTGAAAGTGACTCTTCTACATCGCAGATCGCTATTGCACCCGAGGCGTCAGTTATTGCTGCATGGGACCCGAACTCTTCTACCCATCATCAAGCTCTCTGGTTACCAGCCACTGAGCCAGCAAATGACAAACCCGCACATAGATTGGGGGGGGGGGCAATGGCAACTGCTCTGGCTAAAACAAAAGAAATGTTGCCCCTGGGGGGGGGGTATCAGCCAAACAGTCCCAGCCGACGTCTGCCGCCCTCCCCTCCACCCTTCCAAAGTATTTCAATTCACTATTAACAACATAGTTTACAGATTGGCCTGGATGATGGCAATATTCTCCCCCCAAGCCCCGCCCACTCCCACAAGCCACTGCTAAGAATACATGTGCATGTTCCAAATGTTTGTAAATTTCCTTAAAGTCCGATGGCTAACCAAAAAAACTTGGCCACCAATTTTGCCCCCAAGCTTGTCTCTCCCCCCCCCCCCCCTTCATCCCTCTTCCTTGAAACTATTCCATTTTCTACAGCATAACTCCTATTGAATCAAATGAAAATTAATTTCCTTTTATTTGATTTGTGTCCTATTGATAAGTCGACATCAGTGCAGGATTTACGTATAAAGCTACACAAGCTATAGCCTAGGATAGGGGTCGGCAACCTTATGAGACGGAAGAGCCAAAAGTTATAATTTACCATTTTCTCAATTTTTTAAAGAGCCACTAAAATTGTTATTTCAATATTATTGTATTTGATTAGGCCGAAATTTGACATCGAAAGAGCCGGAACTTGACATCGAAAGAGCCGCATGCGGGTCGCGAGCAGCAGGTTGTCGACCCCTTGCCTAGGACCCACACTTTCTTGGGCCCCCCCCCAAATATTGTCCGAGTGAGCGATTGTCATATATACTTAAATATATAGTACTGACATATACTATCTGGACTTAACAAAGAGCCTCATTTCTCCAAGAGATTAGGGCCTCATCAAGTCTAAATCCGTCCCTGGGCTACCTGCAGTCCACGTAGTAAGGGATACGCCTATTGCACTTCTTACTTCTATATTCAATAGCTATTGGCCCGAGGGAAAGGGAATGAAGGGGAGTTCATGCAGAGATTAAGAAGTTCTAGTTAGTTAACCTTATATAAGACATCCCCAGACCAGGGGGGGGGGAAGGATTAAATCAATAATATACATCTTTCATCCGGTGACCAAACGTCCTGCTGTCAATAATGGCAACCGGAAACAAAGTGATAGTAAAAATTGGGTAAGGGTCGGGGTATGGGGATGGGGATGATGAAGAGCACTGAGAGAGTGAATTAAGTCCTAAAATTCTGAGTGCATTGCGCATGTCTACATTCAGTTTGAAACATTTGATGATGATGCTTTGTTTTGGTTTTTGCTTTGTTTTGAAAAACTGTTTTTTTTTTTGTTGAAACACATGTTTTACACTAAAAATAAATAAATAATTGAATCAGTTCTTATAAAAAATTCCATTCATCTGGGTTGACCCACACGTCTAAACAAAGAACCCATTGCGGGGATGAAATTAAAACGTCGGCGGAGATGGAGCATCGCTGACCGGATGTAACTGCCAAACATGACCTACTTGCCTTGCGCACAGCACTTTGTCCACATCTGCTTTAAATTTATACTTCACAACATTAGTTAGATACAATTAAGCCTACTATTAAACAAAAAAAACTGATTTTAACCTTCATGTTGGCTAGTGTCATTTTGTGTGTGTGTGTGTGTTTGTTTAGTCAATACGTTTTGGTCCGCGGGCCTTGTATTAGCCATCCCCTGATTTTCTGTGAATCGTATGAAGCGATAAGTAAGCGTCGCCCTCTGTGCTGGTGATAATGACACTGTTTTAATCCCGGTCCTAATTACCCCCCCCCCCCCAGCTGCCCTCTTTGATCTTCGTTGAACCAGTCGCTGACATTCCCCTCTGCTTCCCCAATCTTTCAGTTTAAATAATAAATCATGCGTACGTCCTCCTCCGGGTACCAGGGTGTTCCAGAAAACTCGATCCTCGACCATAATTAAAATAAATCAATCAATAGATCGCGTTCCTTAAAGTGGATAGTGCAATCGAGATAGGGGCACCACGGGAGACATGGAGGAAAATTTCACCATGACCTAAAAAAAAATTCCATTGGTTCTCGCTTGAGATCGAACCCAGGACTCTCATATAGATTATTTTAATTTCAGGACCGTCCGTCCCTTTAAGTGAATAGGTCTTACTGTTACTCCCTTTAGTCGTGCGGTCAACAGTATGGTCACTACATTCTGCCCTTTATTTAAAAAAAAAACAAAAGAACAACGGACAAACGCCAACACATTCTTTGGGCGAAAAAACTCCCAGCGTCCGAGCGTCCTCATTAGCTTTTGAACCAATTACGTTATATATATATATATATATATATATATATATATATATATATATATATATATATATATATACACACATATATATAGCCTATATCTTTAAAACTAACAAAATCAGCTGTCGCCAAAATATTACAGGGAAAAAAAAGGTTCTATTCTAATTTCAAATTGTTTACATCAAATGTTAAACTTAAAGGCGTTTGTTATTTAAAGAAACCGTCTTGGGATAATTCTATAAACACTGTGGTAAAGATTTTTGGCTCTCTCTCCCTATGTACACCAGTCAGTCTATTTAGTACACAAATCTATGTACAACAGTTAGTCTATTTCGTACGTCAGTCTGTCTATGTACAAAAGTCAGTCTATTTCGTCCACCAATCGGTCTGCACATCGATCATTCTGTTATTGTTATGACTAATATAACCATAACTTTTGTATATTTACTTTTTCAAATCGTTTCTTCAAACAACGCTTGTTTAAGTAATAACATATTTCACAACTAAAGAAGTGCCTGTACCAGAAGAGCGCTGGAGGTGAGCAGCATTCACGGCCTGTAATCAACTCACCGTCCTACTCTTAACTACAGACCGGTGTCATACATTATAAATACTCACCGACGGCAGGTATTAGGTGTATGACGTCAAGACAATACTTGAGATGACGTCATGAATCTATAGGTGACAGTGGAAGTATGTGTGTGTCCGGGGGGGGGGTAGTCGAGGGAAAGGGGTGAGTAGATAATTTCGTACCGTGCGAAGAGCAAGAGACTTCACCCACCTATTGCAGCGGTTCTCAAACTTAATACAGTGGATTCCGCTTAGTTGGGACAGCCGCTTAGTTGGGACAAATTTCAAAGAAACCAAACCGTGAAGCCAATAGTAAATTTGTATTTTTAATTGGGACAGCCGCTTAATTGGGACAAAAAGCCTCGGTCCCGATGTGTCCCAATTAAGCGGAATCGACTGTATACCATTTTTAGCGTTGTGGCCTCTTTAAAATGCTTTTTTAGAGTATTTTTTTTATACATGAGAATGCTCTTAAACGTCCTGTTTTTACAGGCTTAATGTTTGCTTGCTTTTTTAAAGTAGGGCACAGAAAAAGATCTGAAATGTCAACGGTTCCCCTGCAATCCGTTATGAAGTCTGTAATTTGACCGCGGACATCATTTTGAGAATCACACAGTCTTACGGCGTTCCATCATTCACTTTCATGTTTCGACCGGATGCGAGACTTAACTCTGTCGTCCACGTTGTTGTTGTTTTTTTGTACAATATGTCCTTGCTTAGCGTCATGTGACATAGCCTGTGAGTTACCTCAGAGATTTTTGTTTTACGTCTTATCACACAGACTTCAGTTAAAAGGTAGTTAAATAAATATCATCCAACTGTTTGCTCTCACTTGACGCATGACTCACAGGCCTATACATCATACTATATATCTACGTTGTGGAAAAGTTCTATATCCTCCAAGTCCGGGCATTACGATAGGTAGCTCGAATTCGTTGAATCTAGCCAGGTAAAGATCATGCTAGGCAGGGCTGTTGGAAGATAATCTAATAACTGACAATCTACAGTTCTACACCATAATCCACGGAGAGATGATCAATTTTATGACGGATTACTGTCTCCAACGGGAACCCCAAGGAAAAATGTGCAAGTTGCGGTTGCAACTCCTCTCCCACACCCCACCCCCTTTCCTTTCCCCATATTGGCCCTGCCAAACTCTAAAATGCATTCAATACACCCCCCACCCCACCACTAGCGAAGCCCGCAGCAGACGCGACCTCAGCACTACACGGGGGTCTAGGGCTAGTGTCGTTTGCAGGGCCTAGGGCTCGTAATTGTTTTCTGGGCCTAGGGCTAGTGTCGTTTGTTTTGCAGGGCCTAGGGCTCGTAATTGTTTTCTGGGCCTATTGCTAGTGTCGTTTGCTGGGCCTAGTGTGAGTGTCGTTTGCGGGTCCTGGAATAAACATTTATTTTTGCTACAGGTAACAAACGAAAATGCCGAAGCGTGGGGGCCCTTTCTCATGAGTGGGTCCTGAAGCAATCGCCCTATTTGATGACACCTCCCCCCCAAAGGCCGTATTTGCCTGCAGTGGTCACAATGCAATCCAACTTCTATTACTGCAAAGGGATAAATGAAATAACCTAACATGCGACCTTTCTGCCCACTGCTCAATCTACTCCCTTTTTCGCCCCCCTAAGCCCCGTAAATTGGGCCGCATGCCTGCACCAGCGGTGTACAGAGACAGAGTTAGTGGTAACATTGAATGTAATTTGTGACCAAAATTATCGTTTTTTTTGGGAAGTGAGACCAAATGACAAATCAGGATATTACAGTTGCCAGAAGCATGCATGAATAATTGAGAAGATTTGGCAACATTCTCGACAAGTTGGACTAGGAGCAAGCAACAGTCTTTATTTCTTCATGTTGTACTTCATTATTTTCAAAGCAGATAAACTTGATTTAATGACAAGAGCCTTTTTGTCTGCTTTACAACAGCCAGATCTAATGACAAGACACTTCTGTCTGCTTTAGAACAGCCAGATCTAATGACAGGATGCTTCTGTCTGCTTTAGATTGTGTTATTTAAAAAAAAAAAAAGCTATTACTTTTTAAATGCAAAAATAGTTCATCGTCTAGTAAGAATATTAACATGGTCCCCCACCAGTGCCTCCGTGCTCATTTGCACCATTGGTCATGCCGAAGATTCAGAAATAAGTAAGGACTTAATACTGTCTCAACAGTAAAATAATCCGAGTTTGATCAAGAGATAATATCCCCATCTTTACAAACAAAAAAAAATCACACATTCAACTCATTTATTTTCTAGAGAGAACTCATTCAATGACTCGCTGTCTGTTTATAACTGTTGCTGCTGTTGTTGAAATTTGTAAACGGACAGTAATCATCAGAAGCGGATTAAGGCGGTGGGGTCCAGTGGCGCAACCAGCAAAAAATGCTGGGGGGGGGGGCTCACATTATGAAAAAAGACAGTTTGACAGTCTTATTTGTAACTTTATAACGTTAATTATGTATTGATGATTTGGCCTGGGGGGGCTCAAGTCCCCCCTGCCCCCCTGGTTGCGCCACTGGTGGGGGCTAAGGGCCCATGAGAGAGAAGTGGGCCCCTTTATAAAGACTAAAATGAAAAAAATACAATTAAATGTAAAAGTTTTAGACTGGGGTTTCGGGGGGTGGGAGGGGGACCCTTCGGATCTGGCTACCCCCGGGCCCTCACACGCCGTGATTTATCGTTGAGTTTATTTTGTTGATACCAGGCAATTTGTCTCAACCAGAGGTAGCGGGCCCAAATAGCGCTCATTCTGGGCCTTGAATTAGGAAGGGCCCCCACAGCACACCATGTTTTCTTTTCTTGTATCATCCCTCTCTTGTCTCTCTCTCTTGTCTCTCTCTCTCTTGTTCTCTCGTTTATAATGGGGCCCCGAAATGTACTCGTTCGTGCTGGACCTCAACAGAAGTTTAATATCCTCTGACCTAAATAGTTGGCTCATTTGCATCAATCGCATGCTATAACACACACACACACACACGCACACACACACACACACACACAGACAGACAGACACACACACACACACATACACACACACACATACAAAAGAAGTAATTAGACCAACTCAGTGCAAAGTAACAGATGGCAAGTGAAAGTCATTCTTTTCGACTCACATATCATAGAAACACAGCGATTAAAACAGTGCATGAGAACAGCGGAAACACGTGTATCTACGTCCAACAACAACAGCAACAAACAGACACACATACAAGTAGCATACTCTCGCTCCCAGACACTTACAAACACATATAACCTCCCCCCCCCCCTCCATTGTCCCCGCTTGAACTCTCGCGGCGCAATAATCTCGACCACTGCGCCGTCGACTTGTCTCGTCACAACCAGCAAGGGGCTAACAACTCCCTTTGGCCTGCTACTGTTTATAGAATCAAAGGGGAGGGGAACCCCCCACCTCTCCCTCCCCACCCGCTCACTTTGAAATAATTTTACTAGTGAAGTAACCACACTACCAACAATGCACATGTTCACATTTTCACACAAAAAGGAATTTAAGGAGGAGAAAAGGCGATTCATATCGCAGCTTGGATGTTATGCTGCTCGCGAGTTCCAAACTGTGCATCGTGTGAATTTCATTTTCATGCTTTTTGGCTAGTGATTAGATAGATAAAGAGTTCATTTTGTGAAGTTTTCTCAACAGGTTTGTTTCAATCTAGCGGAGTATAATTGGTGTTAAGTACTCAACTTGTCCACACATACACACACGCATTCAGAAACTTGCTTACACATTAAACACATATTTTGTCTTATTTCAAATTTTGAACTGCTGTCTCTGACTAGTGTTAATACCTGTCAATAATCTACTAATTATAAATACATTTATGTACATTCAGTTTTTTTTGTTTATATGTTGTTAGTTTTTACACCAGGAAAACGTTAGTCCAATCATTGTTACGAACAACGTTAGTTCAATCATTGTTAAGAAAAACGCTACTTCAATCATTGTTAAGATCAACGTTATTTCAATCATTGTTAAAAACAACGCTATTTCAATCATTGTTAAGAACAACGCTATTTCAATCATTGTTAATAACAACGCTATTTCAATCATTGTTAAGAGCAACGTCATTTATTTTTTTTTTCAAATAAAACATCAAAATCAAAAGACTACATGATGTACTTTGAGCGATACAGGCAGTGCAGGATTTACGTATAATCTGTACATGCTATAGGTTAGGGCCCCTTCTTTCTTGGGCCCCCCCCCAAAATTGTCAGAGTCGCATTGATATAAAATATCTGGACTTATAAAAGGTCCCCATTTCTCAAATAGCTTAGGGTTAAAGTCTAAAATCCGACCCTGCCTAAAAAAAAGGCGTGCATATTGGGGGGGGGGGAGGGGGGGTTACGTGGGGCACAGCTCATCAAATTGACCCTTGTCTTTGACAACAATACCTGACTCATTCAAAGCACAGACTTCACATTTTGGTCACTGTCTCATTAGTGGTCAGAGTCTGTTAGGAAAATTTTGATTTTCTTTCAAGAAGTGCTGCAATGTTGTTTTGTTACCTCTTGAAATTGAAACAACTTTCATCTGGTCACCTACCCCCCCCCCCCCCCCCACACCCTGGCACCACGGCTTCATGTGGGATATCATGGATTTTATTTTATGTTCAGAGGCGGAACCGATGGGTTGACGACATCTGTTCATTCTTCCTGTTATTGATAACGTAGTGATGTTTTAACATAACATCGTGTGATGCCGTTAAGAGTTGGTGTTGTAAAGTGTTGTTATCTTTGGCTGTGCTGATCGTTATGTATCCATGGAGGGAGGGCTGACCCTTCGTGTGTTGTTTTCATTAAATACGGTGTACTTGTTTTTTTTAGAAAACCGAGGCTTGATCTATCTATCTATCTATCTATCTATCTATCTATCTATCTATCTATCTATCTATCTATCTATCTATCTATCTATCTATCTATCTATCTATCTATCTATCTATCTATCTATCTATCTGTCTGTCTGTCTGTCTGTCTGTCTGTCTGTCTGTCTGTCTGTCTATCTATCTATCTATCTGTCTGTCTGTCTGTCTGTCTGTCTATCTATCTATCTATCTATCTATCTATCTATCTATCTATCTATCTATCTATCTATCTATCTATCTATCTATCTATCTATCTATCTATCTATCTATCTATCTATCTATCTATCTATCTATCTATCTGTCTGTCTGTCTGTCTGTCTGTCTGTCTGTCTGTCTGTCTGTCTGTCTATCTATCTATCTATCTATCTATCTATCTGTCTATCTATCTATCTATCTATCTATCTATCTATCTATCTATCTATCTATCTATCTATCTATCTATCTATCTATCTATCTATCTAACTGTCTATCTATCTATCTATCTATCTATCTATCTATCTGTCTGTCTGTCTGTCTGTCTGTCTGTCTGTCTGTCTGTCTGTCTATCTGCCTGCCTGTCTGTCTGTCTGTCTATATATCTAGTCTGTCTGTATGTCCGTACGTCAATCTGTCTTAATGTCTGTCTATCTTTCTGTCTGTTTATCTTTTTGTCCATCCTCACGTTTAAACAGTATTTAACTGTAAATATAAACAACCAGAATATTAATAATATCCGCTGTACCCAGGTATGTCTGTTCCTATTCCTAGTTTCTTTCTATGGGGGGCAGCTTTTCTTTGACATCCATGGTATCTATCACCAGATGGCTGTCCCCGTCCCCCGCCCACCACCCCCACAGTCTCAGTACAGTTTATTTCAGTGGACGATTCACTTAGAAAAAAAGAAGTCGTTTGTCTGTAAATTAATTAAAACCAACATCATTAGCCGAAATTTGTTTTTTTTTTTAAATAAAATAAATGAAATGGAACTAATTATTGCAACTTATTCTATTGGGACCAATTATAAGGATACTTATATGGACACTCGGAAGTTCAGACAACAACCGTAACCGGGGGGGGGGGGGGGGGGTGGGTGGGGGGGAGAGGGAGTTGGGGACCGGTGTTGTTCCATCACAACTCTCAAGTGTTAGTTTTTTTAAAGTCCTGGATAAAAAAAAAATATCGCAGCTCAGGTTAAAATGTGAAATGAAAGTCACGTGGCACGCCATAAATCAGTTTCATCTCGCGGGGTCATTAGTGTCAATAAATGTTCACGTCTGCTGCTCAGTCCGCGTGTTTTGACCCCCCCCCCCCCGTGTTACAGTTATATTGATGACATTTAATTACATCATGCCGTTGGTTTGTTTTTTATGGAGAGCCACTTAACTTGTAACACCTGGAGACACAGACTCTAGCCATGAGAATAAATAAACGTATTCTGGGCTGTATTTGTTACAATATATTTAATATGGGCTAAAGTTATTACAATAAATCTGTTTGCTTTAAACATAAATAATGATATTTATAATGATCTTAACAGGGCCCGGGCTTAGGCCGATTTGACCGATTGGTCCGAATTGGGCCCACGCGCCTGGCAGGGGCCCCCTCAATTTACATTTAGCTAATTACTAGTAATAGTTGTTATTGTAAAAAAAAATTAGAAGAGGGGGGGGCCTCGCAAGCATCCGTTAAATTGGGCCCCCACATTTCTCAAGGCCGGCCCTGGGATCACTGCGATTATGATCAGATTAAATCTACCCGGTATAACACACACCTTCCATTCTATAACCTGCTACATTTCATTCAGTGACTAATGCGTTTACTTTGAAGTAAGGCACGTTTTAACAGTTTCACCCCACACACTTTGGTAATTCACAACTTGATTTTATTAAATATATTATTTTTACTCATATATATATATATATATATATATATATATATATATATATATATATATATATATATATATCGAATGTTCAACTTTAGATATAGTGACAAACAAAATGTTGAACTTTTTTTAAAGTAATAAACCATTTGTAAAAATGTCCTAAATCAGTTTGGTTCGATAGAACAAAATGGGTGTGTGTGTGTATGTGTGTGTGCTAAGTCTCTGTTGTAAGGATGAGATTAAATCTCTTAGATCCCCCATAAACCACTAATGGGACAGGTTTTTATGGTGCCTTCTTTCACCCCCCCCCCACCATGGAAGACATAGCGGGGACTTAATCCACGACCTGTAATATCCATTGGTCATCACCGAACCAGGTACCTTCAGGTCGACAGTTGAGCGCTTTACCGCACGACCATCCAATCCCCTAACGAAATGGGGTAACAAAGTACGTTATAAATAATACTTTTATAACTCACTCCCTGCCATCGGCGGTGCGTGATGCATTTGGATTTCCCGCACCGTATAAATTTTACTATTGAAAGGAGTGACTGTATGACGTACGAGCTTCAGAGGGGAGGATGAAGCCGGCAGTGTAGATTTTTGGCCATTGAAGCTGTTCGTTATAAATAGATTATTAAAGTCTGTGTTTTTCAACCTACGCCTGTGGTTTTAGTGATTTTTTTTTCCGTTCACAGCATTTAACATTACAAATGTTTCAAACTATTTAAACGATATATTTGTAGATAGTTGACCTACAAAAGAGCTCGGCATTGCCGTATAGGCAGGTTTCATTATTTATGTCGTGAAATTAATTATTTAAATGCCTGATCAATACCGACAATCACCCAGTTCGAGCATATTCAACACACGAAGATGGCGGATGTGAAGCATACATCTAAAACGAGGCATCCTTCATTGGGTTTCTTTGACCTCTTGACCTTTTTTTTTTTAAATTACTTCTCTAGTTTTAGGGTTCAAATCAAACGACGTCCGTTTCACCCTGATTAATCCTTGGTTCCTAGACGACAAGCGCAGTACTGGCCGTGGTGGGACTGGAACAAACTGGAATAGGGCCTTGTCATAGCGGTGGCCGCAAACTACGTCATGAGTTCTTATGTTTTTTGGTGGCCCTTGGGAAATATACATTTTGGGGGCCCTAAGCTAAGATACATTTTGGGGGCCATAGGCTAAGAAACATTTTTGGGGCCATAAGCTAAGATACATTTTTGGGGGCCATAAACTAAGATACATTTTGGTGGCCCTAAGCTGAGATACATGTGTGGTTCTATGCAAAGTTATGTTTGGAGACCATATTCAAAGAGACATTCTGCGACCCTTGGCAAAAACACTGTCAAGGTAAGCGCTTTCACATTTTCGGTCCCTAAATAACCTTTGACATCGTAAGCCCCTCACACCAGGGCATCCCCAACCCCGTAGTTAAGCCATTTTTAATCATTTAAGGATAAAGTAAAATTAAGCATTATTTCCGACATGGGCCCCCACCCCCTATAGCAGCGAGGTCCCCTAGCGTCCGTCTAGTTTACTTTTGTATATTTTTGAACCGCGATACACGTTTGAACCAGCGTACGTTACAACCTGCGTGATAAATGGACACAACACTCGTGAAGGCTGTTAATGTTGCGGTTGCTGTTGTACTGTTGTTGATAAAGCTTCTGTTACCGTAGCTGTTACTGTTGCTGTTACTGTTGTACTGTTGTTGATAAAGCTGCGGTTACCGTAGCTGTTACTGTTGCTGTTACTGTTGTACTGTTGTTGTTAAAGCTGCGGTTACCGTAGCTGGTACTGTTGCTGTTACTGTTGTACTGTTGTTGTTAAAGCTGCTGTTACCGTAGCTGTTACTGTTGCTGTTACTGTTTTACTGTTGTTGTTACTGCTGCTGTTACCGTAGCTGTTACTGTTGCTGTTACTGTTGCTGTTACTGTTACTGTTGCTGTTACTGTTATTGTTATTGTTGAGTAGGGGGGCGGATGGTCGTGCGGTAAAGCTCTCGGCTGTCGACCTGAAGGTACCTGGTTCGATCTCCGGTGAGGACCAATTTATAATCAGGTCATGGCTTAAGTCCCCGCTATGTCTTCCGTGGTGCATCCATGGCCACTGCACTATCGGCTATGGTGGGGGGTGAATGAATGGCACCATAAAAACCGTCCCATTAGTGGTGTGTGTAGGATCTAAGAGATTTCATCTCATCCTTACAGGGACTTCACTCACTGTTGCTGTTGCTGTTACTATTAATGTTGTTTATTCTACTAGATGCTGGTATTTCTCTAATCACACACAAAGGAAAGTTTCGTACTAGATCATCTTTCGTAGGTTATGCTGGTGTTTCTCTAATCACACACACAAAGGAAAGTTTCGTACTAGATCATCTTTCGTAGGTTATGCTGGTGTTTCTCTAATCACACACAAAGGAAAATTTCGTACTAGATCATGTTTCGTAGGTTATGCTGGTGTTTCTCTAATCACACACACAAAGGAAAGTTTCGTACTAGATCATCTTTCGTAGGTTATGCTGGTGTTTCTCTAATCACACACACAAAGGAAAGTTTCGTACTAGATCATCTTTCGTAGGTTATGCTGGTGTTTCTCTAATCACACACACAAAGGAAAGTTTCGTACTAGATCATCTTTCGTAGGTTATGCTGGTGTTTCTCTAATCACACACACAAAGGAAAGTTTCGTACTAGATCATCTTTCGTAGGTTATGCTGGTGTTTCTCTAATCACACACACAAAGGAAAGTTTCGTTGATTTTACCCCATTAGTTTTTTGCTTTAGTTGGCTAAAATGGACATTTGTTTGTGATTATTGGAATGGGGGAGGAAGGAGGGGGGAGAGAAAAAGGTGATTAAATATCTGGGTGAATGTTACTTTTTGTTATTTGCAGGACTTACGCGCACTTACCTTATCACAATTCTGACCCCCCCTCCCCCACCCTCACCAGTCACCATACCTTACCTTCAGTCAGGTGATTCAGGCGTCACGACCTGAAGTATTCATTAATTAAGTAAAGTGCCAACATCCGGGGGCTTGATGTCTTATTGAGTAGGGTCTTGGACAGTGGGTGATGATCGCTGGAGAGAGGGTTTGTGGGGATGGGGTGTGTGTGTGGAGGGGAGCTGGGGGGGGTCTTTGTTTCGATCGTACAGCTTAGCTCACGCCCCACACGGCAACGCTGAGTGCGTGCACAGCACACACACACACTCACATATTAGGCAATAGTCTACTGCTCACACACACATATGTGGCAATAATCTATTGCTCACACACACACACACATTCGACAATGTCTAATGCCCACACTAGTACACACACACTCACACATTAGGCAATAATCTGCTGCTCATACACACACGCACACACACACATCAGGCAATAGTATACTTCTCACACACTCACACATTAGGCAATAATCTACTGCTCATACACACACGCACACACACATCAGGCAATAGTTTACAGCTCACACAAGCAGACACACACGCGCAGGCGGAAATAAGGTGAGTAAATCTTCCTGATAAGTGGTCTGGGACTTATAACTGATGAGTGCTCACCGTCAAACACACACGCACAAATACACACACGCACACACACACGCGCCCCTCTCCTCCTTCGCCCGCCCACACACACACACCGATCTCTACTTATGGTGTAGCGGTTGCGACAGGTATATTACAAGACCGGAAGAGACAGGCCACATACACAATGTGCATAAACCACAGAAATGAAGACAGACAATACATACACAGTGTGCATAAACCACAGACATGAAGACAGACAATACATACACAGTGTGCATAAACCACAGACACGAAGTCAGACAATACATACACAGTGTGCATAAACCACAGACACGAAGACAGACAATACATACACAGTGTGCATAAACCACAGACACGAAGTCAGACAATACATACACAGTGTGCATAAACCACAGACACGAAGTCAGACAATACATACACAGTGTGCATAAACCACAGACATGAAGTCAGACAATACATACACAGTGTGCATAAACCACAGACACGAAGTCAGACAATACATACAAAGTGTGCATAAACCACAGACATGAAGTCAGACAATACATACGACAGTGTGCATAAACCACAGACACGAAGTCAGACAATACATACACAGTGTGCATAAACCACAGACACGAAGACAGACAATACATACACAGTGTGCATAAACCACAGACATGAAGACAGACAATACATACACAGTGTGCATAAACCACAGACACGAAGTCAGACAATCAATTTCGTGCGGTGTATGCGTTGTATTTCATACATCACTTTGTTATTTCTGTTCATATCGTAATCTGTTCATGGCAATAAAGGCCACATGTTCTTTTCTATTGCAGTATTTCTTATATTTCTTTGGTATCCCTTCTGTTAGATTTCGTTCAGCCAGCTTCAGCAGGCTTTTCCACTAGTATAATATAAATTTAAAATGTACAAATTCTGAATCCATCATTAATAGAACGAACACTATTTGTTTCTTAGGTTTATTAAATCTACGGAGTGTAGTATTAGTCACTATATAGGAAGCACCAGACTAGTGAATAGGCCTTTGTACTTTTTGACGTTCATAAAAGGCACTCTGACCAGGCCCGTAGCCAGGAATATTGGATAGGGGGGACCGAAGACATTTTCGGGAAGGGGGGGGCAAAGAAATACTTTTCGGGGGGGGGGCCGACATAGATCGGGCGGATCTAGTAACTCTTTGACGGGGTGGGGGGGCAAAATTGTTCATTCATTGTTGAAAATTGGTCTTAGAACAAAAAATATTTCGATAATTCAATGATGTATTACCTAAATTTGCAATTTCGGGAGAGGGGGCATGGGGCCCCCCAGGCTCCGATCCCTAAATCCGCCACCTGTGGTGAGGTAAAAAGAAATGCTCGAGAGCGGGGCGAAAATGGGGGTGACAAGCGCCGAAAGCTTGCGAACTGGATAGGAGGGGTTTGGGAGAGGATCTCAATTGGGTCCCCTCCCAAGAAATTTTTTGCAGTTCCATATCTGGAATGGTGCATTTTAGTACCGATTGTTTAGCTATTAATTAGAAATATTTAATTTTAACTACGTTTCAATAATGCATGGCATGTTGCAGTTTTGTTAAAATTAATTTAAATAGTAAAGAGTTTTAATGATAAAAATGTATTGAGGCTGAGCAATTTCTGATTCCTGTTATAAATATATTGACCAATAGTTCTGCTACACAATTGTTACATAATAGACACCTGATTTATATTTTTATACTGTTTGTTTAACGTACAACCCGGGAAGAACGACAAAGATGCACGAATATAGCTTAGCTATTTGTGTGATATTTCTTATAAAATATTGAAAACAAAGAACAGATCTATTAACAACAACAGTCGCAATTATTCAATTTAAAATAAAATTAATTCTGCTAAAAAGTAAATTTGCAAATTAAATAACATCACTCAGAAATCACGGAGTTTGTACTTTATTATTTTATTATACATATGTATAAAAATGAAGTCAGAAGCCAATGTTATTTTATTAACTTATTTAAGTTGCTAGTTGTCCTCAGAAGATATCAATATATAAAACTATTACAAGGTTGCGAACAGGCCTATCGACAGAAATTTCGGGCCCCTGGGCTGACATTAATATTTTAAAAAGTTGATTGGCCAGCTCAGTCCGGGTCCCTAAAACTCGCCGGGCCCCTGGGCATTGGCCCCCTGCCCCCCCACTCGTCGGCACTGGTTGCGAACTTATATTACTATATGTTTCAAATTTGCAAACTTCGTGGTATAGCCCGCCCCGTAGCCGTGCCCCTCCCCCCCCCGCTAGGTGTGGAGTGCCCCCCCCCCAATTAAAAAGAAGAAAAAGAGGAAAAAATAAAGAAAAAGTAAAAGGTGCCCCCTTGCTGGGTATTGGTGCCTCCCTGCTTACTTTGACCTGGCTACGGGCCTGGGTTTAGCACTGAATTTGCTTAAAAAATGCTTCAGCATTCAGATTGTCTGTTAAATCTTTTTCAAATGCAAGCAGGAAAAGATTGCTTAGACGCTTTTGTAACATTGATCTGCGATATGGGGTGAGCATTCGTGTGAGGGTTGAGAAACTGCTCTCACACACGGCTGTTGGAGCACCAAATGCCAATGCTGCCCAAAATACCCAGAAGTGAACTTCAATAAGATTCAATCTTTTATTCCCAAAAATTAGATAAGCTATATATGTAAGTAAAATAGCCTGAATGATTGCCAAAATATAAACTTTTAAGTTTTTATTATTATTGATTTATTAAACAGAATGATTGATGTTTTATAGCCGATATTATTAAAATTTTGTCAAAAACTCAAATCATGCACGGGGGGCTCAGGTCATGCACGGGGGGGGGGCTGAGCCCCCCCCCCTAACCCCCCTCTGGCTACGGGCCTGACTCTGACTCTGACATCCATAGTTTGATAAACGAGCCTGGACATCGTCTGCCAACATTATCTTACCTGAAGAGAGAGAAAGAGAGTGAAAGAGTGGGAGAGAGAGAGAGAGAGAGAGGCAGAGAGTGGGAGGGAGAGGAGAGAGAAAGGGGGCAGAGAGAGAGAGGGGGGGGGTAGAGACAGAGAGAGAGAGAGATGGGAAAGTAACGGATACATTGAGTGAGCTTGGTGCTATTATCCAAGTGTATCTAACGCGCTAAACATTATTCTCTTCAAACCTTCGCTTGCTGTGATTTATAAATCTATAAGTAAAGATTTGACTTGTGTTTCCGGCGGATCACGTTCAAGCGTGATCCACCGGAAAGTTCCGAGTCCAGCCGTGATAATCGGTCCGATGAATCGTTAGATCGTCTCAATCTTTTATTGAAAGTGCTTTCCACCTCTTTAAATTTATGTCCAGTTTACGGCCATTGACTTTTTAAAAAGTGTTGATTGACGAGAAGTTTGTTATCAGGAGCAAGTTATAACTTCATATGGTGATACGCTACATATGAACAAACACAGAAGTATCGTCCCTGCAATGATGGCCTTCGTCTGCATCGGTCAAGGAGGCATTGGGTCAATTTGGTTAATATTGCACTGGTCAATGTGGCTTTTACTGCTGCGGCATTGGTCATTGTGCGTGAAGTGCCCGTAAGGAGGAGATTAAATCTCTCAGAGCATATAAACCACTAATGGGACTGTTTTTGCGCAATTCCTTTCTTTCTTCCCCCACCATAGCCGATAGTGCAATGAACATGCAAGCATTCACAGCTACCATCAAACTACCATCAAACTTCCATCAAACTACCATCAAACTACCATCAAACTACCATCAAACTTCCATCAAACTACCATCAAACTTCCATCAAACTTCCATCAAACTACCATTAAACTACCATCAAACTACCATCAAACTTCCATCACCCCACTCTCTAGCGTCACGCAACATTTTAACCTCCCTCCCCCCATTTAACTAATTTTTCACACACATACAACACAAAAGGCGTGTAATTTTTTCCTCTACTACAACTCTAGCCATATTGTCACTCTACACTTACTATGTAAAACTAAACTTACTACAGCTATAGTCTATATTCTATAACCACTTCATCTATTTCCATGAACTTCTGTTTGTTATATTAGTAAACTCATGCTATAGCTACCACTGGCATCGTTATAAGGGGGGGGGGTACACCTCGGGAAATTTGGGACTTCCAATCATCGTTTGAGTAGAAGGGCGGGCACACGCACAGACGCTCCCGAGATTAAAAAAAAAATGGAACTGTACTTTGTAGCAGTCAGTCATACGTTGTGTAGAAAGGAGAGGAGAGGGAGGGGAAGTAATTTCGAACCCTCTCCCGCCACCACAGCATTGGTTTAGAGCTCGTTAACAGATTAACACATTATTTCTGAACGGACGTCTATGAACCTCCTGTGAATTAATAATACATTCCATTGTCCGTAGGCGATATCGCTGTTTATCAGATATGATATTTTCGACGGCCAGGTCAAATTGACATGACGTATAAGGTTTCCATGGTTTCATTTATGAGTGTGTGTGTCATTCTTTCACATGCAAACAACGAAATCTACCTCGATATAAAACAAAACATGAAACACGAAATAAATTTATTTTTAATTTTTTTTTACTTAATTGACACCCACCCCCCTACGTTCCCTCCCCCGCCCACACCCGCACAGCATCGCTCCTTCACCAGATATGGGATTCAGTGATTGAATGTGATGGCTTAAATGCCACGTTAAGTGAAGGTTAATAGATTCAGCCCTGAGGATCTCACGGAGAGTCACGTGGTCGAGTCACGTGATACATAAACTGGACATGGCTCTTGGGAACATGGCGTCGCAATTTTTACAATCTTTCTTCTTTTTTCATGTCGATCTACCGTTATTTGATCCATTTCTATCAATCCTCCCTTCCTCCCTCCCATACTTTCTGATCCATTACCCACAATCCTCTCCTTCCTCTGGATTTTTGTTTTGTTTTGTTTATCGTCATGTGCATTCTGTGACAAAATGGCTGCAGCAGACGTGTGACGCGCGTGTTATCGTCTGCTCATCAACTCATTCCGTGTTATCCCACTGACCAGGGGTTGAGGAGGTGTGTAGAGCAGTGTGTGTGTATATATATATATATATATATATGTGTGACCAGTTTAATCACAATGTAATCTGGTCAAACCGATCAAGTGAAACCTCACTGTTTTGATTCACTTTATTTAACAATCCGTGCATACTGTGTAAAGCGCTATTCTTAATCCAAACAAGAGGTGGGAGAGGAAGGGGGGGGGGGGAATAATCTGTCTACATATGTTGCGTTTGATTTTATTTTCTTTTAAACATTTGGTATTTTTTGATTTAAAAATAATAATAATTCATTCTTTGCCAGGGGCGAGCAAACTTCACACACCGCGGGCCGCATTGGACTCCTAAATTTGACAGAAGAACCAGCCCGATAACAGAGGGATACAGTGTTTATTAAATATAAATAATAGCGTTTTTGCGTTCTGAGTTAAATCGAAAGTAAAGAATTAATACAACAGTATTCCAGTTTAAAATACAATCATGAAAAAAATCGGATCTGCCCGAAACCCAAAAATAACCTAGCCTACCGATCAAGCCTAAGGGGATATAACACTATGCAAAGGTTTTGCAGGGTACAGCTAGTAAAAAAAAAATATAATGTAAATTAAATCGACCGGTCATTGACAGAAACGAATGCCGGCCGGATAAAACAAATTGACGGACCGGACTCGACACGCGGTTCGTAGTTTGCCTGTGTGTGTTCAAATCTTTGTTTTTAAATACATGTGTGTTCAAATCTTTGTTTTTAAATACAAGTGTGTTCAAATCTTTGTTTTTAAATACATGTGTGTTCAAATCTTTGTTTTAAATACATGTGTGTTCAAATCTTTGTTTTTAAATACATGTGTGTTCAAATCTTTGTTTTTAAATACATGTGTGTTCAAATCTTTGTTTTTAAATACATGTGTGTTCAAATCTTTGTTTTTAAATACATGTGTGTTCAAATCTTTGTTTTAAATACATGTGTGTTCAAATCTTTGTTTTTAAATACGTGTGTGTTCAAATCTTTGTTTTTAAATACATGTGTGTTCAAATCTTTGTTTTTAAATACATATGTGTTCAAATCTTTGTTCTAAATACATGTGTGTTCAAATCTTTGTTTTTAAAAACGTGTGTGTTCAAATCTTTGTTTTTAAATACATGTGTGTTCAAATCTTTGTTTTTAAAAACGTGTGTGTTCAAATCTTTGTTTTTAAATACATGTGTGTTCAAATCTTTGTTTTTAAATACGTGTGTGTTCAAATCTTTGTTTTTAAATACATGTGTGTTCAAATCTTTGTTTTTAAATACATGTGTGTTCAAATCTTTGTTCTAAATACATGTGTGTTCAAATCTTTGTTTTTAAATACATGTGTGTTCAAATCTTTGTTTTTAAATACATGTGTGTTCAAATCTTTGTTTTTAAATACGTGTGTGTTCAAATCTTTGTTTTTAAATACATGTGTGTTCAAATCTTTGTTTTTAAATACATGTGTGTTCAAATCTTTGTTCTAAATACATGTGTGTTCAAATCTTTGTTTTTAAATACATGTGTGTTCAAATCTTTGTTTTTAAATACATGTGTGTTCAAATCTTTGTTCTAAATACATGTGTGTTCATATCTTTGTTCTAAATACATGTGTGTTCAAATCTTTGTTTTTAAATACATGTGTGTTCAAATCTTTGTTTTTAAATACATGTGTGTTCAAATCTTTGTTTTTAAATACATGTGTTTAGGTGTGTTAGGTATACTCAAGGTATTGTCAGGTTAGAATAATTATATTTCTTACCCGACGGCTTGAATTATTTGATAAAAAAGATGTAAGCATATTTTGTTTGTTAACAATGTCCTTTAAAGAGATAAAATTTTCGGTTAAATAAACTCTGTTATCACAACACTTCAATAAAGAGGATTATTCCATGGCATTTAAAAAAAAAAGTTCGCTTAAATCAACACTTTTAAGGCTTCTTCTTTGACAAAAGTATTATTCCGAGGGATTTTTTTTTTTTATAAATGAACACTCTAAGCCAGTCTTTGTATTTTATTTCTAATCTCAGTAATTTAACCTGACGCTTGCTCAATACAGTTGTAACTCACAGACAAGTAGAACACACACAGATAGAGAGAAAGAGAGGAGAGAGAGAAAGAGAGATAGATAGATAGATAGATTGATAGAGAGATATGAGAGAATGCAGACAAATTTAGTCTTCCCACATTGCGTGAGTAAATATTAGGATCATCATGCTCGTATGATGGCGACTGTGTTGGATACAAACATTGCATTGACTCTACATCGCCCTGGGCTTACCTAATACAGGGCCGCAGCTAGAAAATCTAGGGTCCCTGAAAACTCGCCTAACTGGGCCCACTGAGGTAAGTTTCATTTCAGGAAAGTAAATAAGTACAAATAAACATCCAAGGCTCGGGATCCTTCCAAAGCTGTTTCTCTCCAAGGCTGTTTCCCTCCAAGGCTGTTTCCCTCCAAGACTGTTTCCCTCCAAGGCTCTTTCCCTCCAAGACTGTTTCCCTCCAAGGCTGTTTCCCTCCAAGACTGATTCCCTCCAAGGTTTGGGGGTCCCTCTCAAGTTTCCATGTTTTTTCCCCTCTTGCAGCGGCCTTTCCTACCAACGAAGTACGTGCGTGCTTGGGTTGTCTAGGGAATTCGGGGACAGCTGAATGGTATCATTAAAATCAATAGATTAAATAAAACAGGAGCGAATAGTTCAACCAGGCGATGGAGTGTATTTTTTTAAGTGCTCATAGTGCAGTTACAGTGATAGTTTATGTACTACACTGAAACATTAGCCATCAAACAGTTCAGGACAGGAAGAATGTTAATAGCACCCTCTTTCCCCCACCCCGTCATAAAAACTGTACTAGATTCAATCAAGAAGATCCTTCATCTCTGAGCACGTGAATTGCCATTAGATAGAGTTCGCGTCGGGCACTATTTCAACGTAATCTGTTAATTATAGATACGGTGATAGAGTCTACGTGATACCCTGGTATACGCCCCTATACCCACAAGAAAAGATTAGGAATTTTAACCACTAAAATGGGCCAAATGCTTAGACATCGAAATAAATGGCCAATTACTTTGCGGTACATTTTGACTGAAAGCACGGAATACTCATAACAAAATTGTAGACGAAACCAACGGATAGATAGATAGAAAATTAGTTTTTAAGAATATGATTCAATAGTCAGATTATAGCATGAAAGATATTTACAAAGAATGTTTTAGCATGAAACTGCTAATTGACTTCTAGCATTGATTTGATTTGGTAAACTAGCTATATGTTCGAAAATCGTCTTCACGTATAGGTGCTATTTGATAACCGACTTGCACAATTACAGGACAATGCACTGAATCTATTTAAATAAATCGTCACACACCAGTGGACGCTACTACTGTTTTTTATTGGGCTATGTTTACTAAGCTTTGTTTACATTTTGTGTTGGGTCAGTCGTCACACACCAGTGGACGCTACTACAGTTTTCTTTGGGCTATGTTTACTAAGCTTTGTTTACATTTTGTGTTGGGTCAGTCGTCACACACCAGTGGACGCTACTACTGTTTTTATTGGGCTATGTTTACTAAGCTTTGTTTACATTTTGTGTTGGGTCAGTCGTCACACACCAGTGGACGCTACTACTGTTTTATATTGGGCTATGTTTACTAAGCTTTGTTTACATTTTGTGTTGGGTCAGTCGTCACACACCAGTGGACGCTACTACTGTTTTATATTGGGCTATGTTTACTAAGCTTTGTTTACATTTGGTACACATGTACCTTTATTATCTTTAGCGTCTAACTTAACAAGATACATTCAAATATAACAGTAAACATACATTTATCTTGAGCTGCGATGAATTTCACATCGTTTCGATTATCCTAAAATGAAAATTAATTTCAACAGGTTAAAAGTCAATACTTGTAAATTTATGTTCAAATTATTAATTATGTAAATTGTTTTGACTTAAAAACAAGGATTGAGAAATAAAAGAATAAAATGGTCAGAGAAAGGTGAAATATTTATGAAACAAAAGAGAAACTTTGAAAAGAATAAAAAGAAAGATAGTTCAATTAAACAAAGAAGTCTTAATGCACAATTAAGGCACAAATAAATATAGCACTAGTTTTTAGTGGGTCGCAATTTTCAAAAGAGTTTTTAGAGCCGCTACTCTGAAGATACCCCCCAACCCCTCCCACCCACCTTGAAATGTATCTTACATGATGTAGTAATAGGCCCGTGCTTGGGGGCCAGGGGGCCGCCCCCCCCCATGCGTTTTGTCTGCCCCCCTCTGCTTATTTGCTCTACTTAGTAAAATGTATTACCTGCCCCCCCCCCTGTTAATACCTGGCTCCTGCTATAGAATGCCTGGCCCCTGCTGTAGAATTTTCACGCTACGGGGCTGTGTAGTAAGAGCCGATTCCTCTTTAATAATCCAACTAATCCAACGTCCCAGCTGATTCTTAAAATCTTGGAACTCTGTGACCAGAGTCGGGTTCAACGGGGCGCGCCTTTGACAAAAAAAAAAGTTAAGTTCCCTGCAGCCCTATAGGGCCATCGGGGGTGGGGGTGGGGGGGGGCCGATGAAGTGTAGAACTCATCCGTTTTTTATAACCACAGCATACAAATAAATTGCGTGGTCAGCACAATGCCCAGCCGACTTCTTGTCTTCCCCGACTTTAAAAGCTGGTTGGGACGAGGGACTTTAAACCAACTTGGTTCTCACCGAGGATTTAACACGGGACTCTCAGGTCAGTCAACAGCCGAGTGATCTACAGCGCTCGGCCACTCGTCCCCCCCCTTAGTCAAAGCCTGAATCTCATTTCAATTTTTTTTGGGTCGTCAATTTTTTTTTCCTTTTAATAGTGGGCGGCCGGGGGGGGGGGGTTATATAATGTCTTCTGCGTCCCTGGGATTCAACCGTCATTACTCCGTCGTCTGATGAGAGACCCTGGGATGTTGACCCACGAAGAAGTGTCTCGGACATGCAAGTATGAATGGAAATTCGAAATCCCTACACACTAAAGAGCTCACTCTAACACACCCGCATATAAACACACCACAACACACTACAATTGAAAAAAATTAACATACTCGATAAAATAATACTGGGTCAAAACTACACACAGACACAGACACGCAAAACTACACACAGACACAGACACGCACACACAAACACACACACACACACACTTAGTTTGCATGATGTGGTAATGTTTGAAACTTGGCAGACGCCAAATCTGCACTCCTACCCGGCATGCAATATTCATGAACACCATTGGGTTAATATGAAGAGAATAAAAAAAAGAATCCGATTGGCTAATTTTTTACTATCAGTAAAACTATTTTTAGATTGGAGTTTTTTTTTTAACGGACGCAAGCCACGCTGTGTTGTGTTATTGTTTTGTTTTTCCCCCCACCCCTCATTGACCTCAAGAGTCATTTGCCGGATGATCACTGCCTGGGTCGATGGTGGCGAGTAGCAGGGGGGAATGAAGGCGGGGTGAATGCATAAAAAAAAAGGGGAGGTGGGTAGAGCGGGGAGGGGGGGAATGGACGAATTCCATTTCATCCTTTGAACCGCAGTAATGTAATTATTTGCTTTTATTGCCTGTAAATTTATCCGTGCAATTATTGCCGCGACGACACAACGTGTGTGCAAGCAACCGTTTGGGAAGTCCGGCACGGATAGCAATATTTTGTACTAAACGCTTTTAGTTTTCGTTTTCACGGGGGCCTGTCCCTAACCCCCCCCCAACTCCCCACCCCCACCCCAACCTACCCACGGAATGCTACTCTTGAAAATGTCGGTTATTTTACGTGGACTGGATAATGAGTAGGTATGAATAGGGGATAGTTGTGTCGCTTGAAACAGACGTGAGGGCGAGGGGGGGGGGGAATTGGAAAATGGCGGGAAATAATTGGATATTTTTTTGGTGTGCTGCTATGATTCTCAAAATCTCCAGACGACCCAACTGTAAAGAGGTCAATAAGGATAAACAAGAACGTAAAGCTGAAACTAATTGTATTGAGTCATTATTACAACTTTTTTTTCAGATTGTGTTTACTTGATTGAAAGGGGTTCTAGAATGAAGTGTTATGATTGTGTGGTCACGGGGGGTAAATATTGTGTACATATTTAGACATCGAACCTTCAGAAAAGTTTCCTGTTTTTTTTTTATAGATTATGAATTTTTAAATTGGAGATTATGAGAGTTTAAATTAGGGACTTTGTAATATTTTAGGATGTCTATGAGGGGGAGGGGAAGTGTCTTTATGTTAGAGACATTCCCGTAGAGAGGTCAGGGGTGAAGCAGTTACATTAATTCAGGGTCCATCATACTGAAACGGCCCAGTTTGTTTAAATATTAATTTCAATATAGGGTCATCTTTTTTAAGTTAGAGATTGTACATTTAGGAATGTTGGGTAGTGTGGGAGAGATTGTACATTTAGGAATGTTGGGTAGTGTGGGAGAGATTGTACATTTAGGAATGTTGGGCATCTGAAAGGCATCTTTCGGATCAATGGACTTGAATTTTAATATCTAGATCAGTGGCCCACTGGTAGGTCGCGGGCTTTTTCAAAGGGTCGGCAAATATTTTAATTAATTAATCTACTCGTAAAATATATACTGCATTTTTTTTTCAATAGATACAAATAAACTAGTCGGAACTTTTGAAAAGAAAAGTTACAAAGAAAGTTTATTTCTGGAAGCCGACGGGTTGAAAGGAGATATTCGTTCAGAGGAAAAAAAAAAATGAGGGAATGGATGGTCGTGTGATGTACAACGTGAGGTTGAAGTTCGATTTCCGGTGAGGAACACGGTATTCTTTTGTTTGTTTACGTCATGGTGAGTGTTTCCTGAATGTCTCCCGTGGTGCCTCCGTGGCCATTGCTCTCTCGGATATGTTGGCGAAGAAAGACCGTCTCGTGGGTGGTTGATATAGGGTCTAAGAGACCACAACTTCGTCCGCTTAGGAGCTTAGCGAAATAAATATAGACCAAACAGTGGACCATTTATAGAAGAAATAAGATGACATATAGAACTTGATTTTGAATGAGTATCGGGGTCAGAGCCTAAGTCTCGATTGAAATAAATAGTCAAAATTAAATGCAAATCAAAGTGAACATAACCAGTATTTAAGATAGTCTTGGGAAAAAAACATTTCTAACAATTCGACCGTGGCTATAGTAAAGGGGAACAAATAACTGGCATTTTGGGAAACAAGCGTTTGACGTGAACCAGGAGTTGCCTGCCTGGGGCCATAAAGTACTTGTACAAGACCTAATGGGCTTAGAGGCTTTATTATTGGTCCGATAAACGGAAGTCGTTAGTGATTGACAGGGTTTTTACTCCTTCCCGCTCTACAAATCACCCGGAAATGCAGTGCCGAGCTTTAGCAAAGTTACCAGGTTAGAGAGTAACATTTAGTCAGAGTTTTTTTCCAGTAATTTTGACGTAATTAATGAACATGATTTGAAAATAAGAGCAATTTCCTTAACAATGTTGAGTGAGCATGACATATTATTTTGTTACTGTTATTAATATTATATTTACTGAAATATATGAAACACATTGGTCACTGATGGAAATATAAATGCAACATGGTAGTTAAGGAATGATTTATTTGGGGCACAGAATGAGTTGTGAATACAGAGGCGTTCTATAGAGAGGGAAGCTAGTCGACTGCTATCCCCCCCCCCCCCCCGCTCATACTTCAAGTAATAGTAAAAGTAGGCTACACAAGGTGCACTTACGAGTAAAAGTATTCAAGGTGAAAGAACGAGTACAAGTATCCAAGGTGAAAGATTGAGTGCAAGTAACCAAGGTGTGAGTACGAGTACTACAAAATATTCTCAAGTATTATTCCAGTGCAGGCACTTTGTAAGACAAGTACCAAGTACCACATCCCTTCATATATTCAGCCTTTAATTTGTTGATGCTAAAAATTTTAAATTTTGATGATAATAGCGTTTCTTGTTTACGCAGCATTCCATAGATATATATATTTCTACGCAGCATTCCATAGATATATATATTTCTATGCAGCATTCCATATATATATATATATTTCTATGCAGCATTCCATAGATATATATATTTCTATGCTGCATTCCATAGCTATATATATATATTTCTACGCAGCATTCCATAGATATATATATTTCTATGCAGCATTCTATGTAATTATTATAATTGAATTGTGCGTACATTTTTAAAAAAATATTTATCAATTTAAAAAAAAAAAAAAGTAATTTAAAAAGAAAGTGACAATAATTCTTGCCAGCAATAATGGTGAAATTGTAAAACATATGATCGACCATATCTTAGTAGGCCATTGTATTTGGTCACTGGTCTAGTAGCCACCGTGCAGGTCTTATTAGTAGTGGCAACAGCTGAGACACACCATTGGCTGTGTGTTTTATTGTAGCAGGCTGTTTGCTGCAGGCTGTTTGCTGTCAGACACAGGGCAATGATAGAATCTGAGACACGTGGCTTATTAATGTGTGTGTATGTGTGTTTGTTGTTATCTTTGCCCATACCAGTTAAACATTTATGGGGAAATAATGTTCATGAAGACAAAATTTGGCCGTTCACATTTTTATTGTACGCAAGAAAAAATTGAACGGAAATTTACTACCAAAATGCGCACCGTATATATAACCAAGAAGCCCTCACTTTCCTTTGGTTTATAACAGATGTCGAATTTTATATAATTCCTTATTATTTATTTTAAAAATTCAGACATTGATGCCCTTCCCTTATAAAACTCTTTAGAAAACAACCTGGAGTCACAGCATGGCTCGTGTGCTGCACAATGTTTGAACAATCCATGGAAGACCTCTTGCAGATTATTGGCATACATATATCAACTTAAAAATAAATGAATTAAACTAATTAGTACTAGATCACTCTTTTTTTTATTTCAACTATATAAAAAATGTTTTGTTCAATCGCTTAATACATTTTGACTGAAATGAGGAAGGAATCGTACATTTTTTTGAGTGCCTTCTTTTATGCACTATTCCCATTTATGTGCACTTTCTTCTTTCTCCATTGGTCTACTGTCCAGTTTCTTCTGTCTCCATCTATTGTCCAGTTTCTTCTATCTCCATCTACTGGAATGTCCAGGTCGTCTCGCTTGTCATGTTTGTAACATTTAGCCCTACCCCGGGGCCAATACCCTCAGTACCTACCCTTCCCCCGTCAACAATAGACGGTAACATTCAACCCCCCTCCCCCCCACACCCCCATAAATAAAAGTCTGTAACATACTCCACGCTTTGATCACTTACTAACATATTCCTGCTACACCCACTTCCGCCCCTACCCCCCTCCCACCCCCTTGGGTGTTGTCTCTGGACAAAGCTCGTGGGTGTGGGGTTTGAATGGTGCCCAAATTATTCCATGTTGACTTTGGTCTTTCAAGGCTCTGTGCCAGAAATCTAATTTCTGTTGAGTTTTCTTTTCACTTTTAACTTCCAGCCAATATCGAACATTGCTGGACCAAATAACTTTAGCCCCTTGCTCCCCCCTACCCTCTCCTCAAGCCTGGATGTTAACCTCTGAACTCTTTGAAACACATGACAACGCAATAAGGACATTTGGGATTATCTGAAAGACTCTTACATTTAGTAATTACATGATTGATTATGTAACTTACATATGTAATGTAATGTAGAAGAATTACTTCTAACAAAGTAAAGATATAAACAAAATGTAATAAATACTTTTGAAAGTTAACACGAGTACATTTTGTGATTTGGTTAGGACACACTGTTTTCATATGTTATTTCATGTTTGTTATTTCAAACTAGAAACATAATTTAGTTTTATTTATTAATTTTGGCTTTTTTTTTTTTAATAAATTTATATATCAGTTTTCGTTTTGGCCTATGGCTGACTGAAATCTGGCAACGACGTAGGGGGGAAAAAATGTGATAGCGAATGCAATATGCCGAATGTTGATTTCTTGAAACTCTTGTCATTTTTTTTTATTGCAGTGACGAGAACGAAAAAATTTGCTTGAGATTTAATGTTTGTTTAGAACTTGAGCAGAATAAACTAAAACAACAACAATAACAACTCGCATATAACTTTGATGTATCAAGCAGGTGACTTTACTTTCATAAATTCATATCAAATATCTCTTTAAAGCTTTCTGGAGCTCTGAGCCAACTTATGGACGTATATGGCAAGTGATGAGGTCGCTGGGGTTAACACCAAATGCTTTGAGTTCGATTCTCCATCTAGAAAGGTGCAGATTATCTGAAAGGTATAAAATCTATCTATCTATCTATCCATCCATCTATCTATCTATCTATCTATCTATCTATCTATCTATCTATCTATCTATCTATCTATCTATCTATCTATCTATCTATCTATCTATCTATCTATCTATCTATCTATCTATCTATCTATCTATCTATCTATCTATCTATCTATCTATCTATCTATCTATCTATCTATCTATCTATCTATCTATCTATCTATATATCTATCTATCTATCTATCTATCTATCTATCTATCTATCTATCTATCTATCTATCTATCTATCTATCTATCTATCTATCTATCTATCTATCTATCTATCTATCTATCTATCTATCTATCTATCTATCTATCTATCTATCTATCTATCTATCTATCTATCTATCTATCTATCTATCTGTCTATCTCTCTATCTGTCTGTCTGTCTGTCTGTCTATCTATCTATCTACACCTTCATAGTACACTAAGTACGGGTACTCATTTATATAGAACCCCCCGCCCCCTCTCCCAGTGTAGTACTCACACAACCTACGTAAGACATCTGTGACGTCATTGTTACGTTCACTCATTTCATTCCGTCATCGCAGCATCAATCGGATGACTGACCCACGGGGATAGTAAACTATAGCTGCCGAGTTATTTATTCATGAACTTGTTGCCGTTCAGTACATTTTTTATTCATCCATATCACCCCATTCTCTCTTTCATCAATTTACTCCTATGTCGCTAAGCCCTTTTCGCTACTATGTCAGGACTGTAAACACATTCCCCCAGCGGTGGCTCCTTTTGGTTTGCTCCAACATTTTTAAAGAAAGCAAATTGAAGTTAGACAGGGCGTTCTTTTAATTTGAACGTTTAAAATTCATCTATTTTCTTTTTATCTATCGAAAATAATGACATTAAAAAATAGATAACTAAAATTACAGACATTAAAAAATAGATAACTAAAATTACACACATTAAAAAAATAGATAACTAAAATTACAGACATTAAAAAAATAGATAACTAAAATTACAGACATTAAAAAATAGATAACTAAAATTACAGACATTAAAAAATAGATAACTAAAATTACAGACATTAAAAAAATAGATAACTAAAATTACAGACATTAAAAAAATAGATAACTAAAATTACAGACATTAAAAAAAAATAACTAAAATTACAGACATTAAAAAAATAAAATTTGACATTTTCTTAAATGCTGCCATTTTTTTCTTTTTGATAATTGGAAAATTAAATAAATTCAGAATTGCCACAACCTAATAGTCTATTTAGGTCAATAAACTAGCCAATAGAAACACTGCAATCTGCTTTCTATTTATAAACCCATTTTAAATCGAGTATCAACTTTCATGTAGCCAATCGTATATTTTTATTTATGTGTGTCAAAGGACGATCTAGTTTAACGTCATTACAAGAAGTTCTAGACATTTCATTTTATAGATGGAAATACATTTTTTGTAAAGAAATAATTCTCCCAACTCGGATGTGATTACAACTTCCAAAACATTTTATTTTATTCTAATAGAAAAAAAAAACTTTCTTCCAGTCCCAGGGATGGACTGACTGAACTTAAAAACAAAAAAAAAAACTAACACCGAAGTATTCACGTCCTTATCGTCTGCTAACACAAAGCTTCATTCCCATTGGCTGATTCATTTACATTCTGTCCACGATTCCAGTTAAAGGTCTTTTATCGATTATACTTCGGTAATTTTTTTCTAAGCTCATCTCCCCCCCTCCTCCCCCCCCCCACTTCGCCCTCTTTTTTTTTCTCTTCATCAACTCAGTGATTATTTTGCCGTTTATTGAAGATTACTTGATTTATCATTAATATAACAATGTCCTATTTTCCATTGTCCTTACAAAAATGGCTGTGGTATTAAACAATTTTGGGATAGCTCCTTCCATATCATTTATGGGATGGCAACCTACATATCATTTTAATCATTTGTACTTTATTTTTTTATTTACTGTATAGGAGTTTTAGATTTTTCGTTTCAATCCATTTGAACGAATGGTTTTCTTAAATAAATAAAAAAAAATGCTTTTTTCGCTCAAATATATTTTTATTATTTTCCACTACAACAATACTTGTGGATTGTCTCCTCCTTTCCCTCAAGGACCCTATCGACTCGATGGTGTCCAGCTGGCAGTCATGTTGCATGTGCACTTCGGGAGTGTCTTTAAGTTACGCCCATGCCATCCTTGTCTCATTTACTTTACTAGAGATTGTTCATGTCTGTGTTGGTTATGGCCTTCATGCGCCATTGAACGTGGTATATAACATATCGTATAACGTGGTAGATAACATGGCGTACAACGTGGTAGATAGCGTGGTGTATAACGTGATATATAACATGGCGTATAACGTGGTAGATAACATGGCGTATAACGTGGTATATAACATGGCGTATAACGTGGTATATAACATGGCGTATAACGTGGTATATAACATGGCGTATAACGTGGTAGATAACATGGCGTATAACGTGGTAGATAACGTGGTGTATAACGTGGTATATAACATGGCGTATAACGTGGTAGATAACATGGCGTATAACGTGGTATATAACATGGCGTATAACGTGGTATATAACATGGCGTATAACGTGGTATATAACATGGCGTATAACGTGGTATATAAGATGGCGTATAACGTGGTATATAACATGGTGTATAACGTGGTATATAAGATGGCGTATAACGTGGTATATAACGTGGCGTATAACGTGGTATATAACGTGGCGTATAACGTGGTATATAACGTGGCGTATAACGTGGTATATAACGTGGCGTATAACGTGGTATATAACGTGGCGTATAACGTGGTACATAACGTGGCGTATAACGTGGTATATAACATGGTGTATATAACTTGGCGTACAGTCGATTCCGCTTAATTGGGACACATCGGGACCGAGGCTTTTTGCCCCAATTAAGCGGCTGTCCCAATTAAACATACAAATTTACTATTGGCTACTTGGTTTGGTTTTTTGAGATTTGTCCCAAATAAGCGGCTGTCCCAATTAAGCGGTGTCCCAATTAAGCGGAATCCACTGTATATAATATTGTATATAACATGGTGTATATAATATGGTAATATAATATGGTGTATATACAATGGTATATAACATGGTGTATATAGTAGGGGGCTGCCACTCATGAGTTCAATGATATCCGCAATACGGCCCGTTTGCGTACTTTAAAGAGCTCCCTCCCCCTCCGATTGACCATTTACTAAAATTCTATGAACAAATAAACTGTTATATTAAATTAATTACAATTAGAATTCACTCGCCATTTTACTCGATCACTAGAAGACAACTGCTAGTAAACTACACAACAACAACAACAAACAGATAGTCACCCACATTCAGTGGCGTAGTGAGGGGGAAGGCAAGGGGGGGTCATCATGCCCCGGGCGCTACACACAAAGTGGAGCCAAATGGTATATTTTACATATAATATTATATGGTTTTTTGAATGCGGGGGGTGGGGGCGCTAAAGTGGTATTATGCCCCGGGTGCGAGTTAGGCTCGCTACGCCACTGCCCTCAGTCACTCACACACCTACCCACAGACGCACGTGTAATAGCAAACACACTTGTGCATACATCAAGACTTTAATGAAGTCGCCGTCTTGAGGGCCATGGCGTGAAACAATTTGTCTGTTGTCTGTTGGGTTTTTTGTTGTGATTCCCGACATGCCATTCTCAGTCAGGCCAGACGGAAGTAAACTGGACAACAACTAGTCGAAGCCAGATCTTCAATGGCGGGAAAAAACAAGGATGGAAAACGTGTTCGATCACTCTCATCTAGCAGCCAGCAGACGTGAACGGTGGGGGGAGGGGGGGGAAGGGTGGGCGCAATATGGCGGTGAACCAAGTTTTGATTAAAAAAAAATATCACAAAAGTTAAAGTTAAAAATATGAACAAAATAGAAAAAGAAGAAAAATTAAAACCCAACTGCAGGAGAGTGAGCTTTTCAGTGGCGTCACTCAATGTGATTTACGAAGTGGGCGATTGACATGGACGTGAAAATAAGCAACTTGTCCTTCTTCATTTAAATTTAGATTAATCATGACTTTTAAAAAAAAAAAATCTCTATTAACGTTTCGTTGTTCTCTAAATACCTGGCGTGCTGCTCTGTAAACCTTTTATTTTGTTTATCATCTTTAAATCTGTACTTCATAATACTCTTTAATCCCCTCTGTGCAATACATTAACACCGTGTTAATCTCTAAGCCCAAAACAATTGTATTTGTAATTGTAATCCTTATAATTCACGCATGCCCAGAAGCCAAGTCATTTCATTTAAACCAGTAATAAATAGTAAGAATTTGTATTTTCGGAAAAAAAAGAATAGTTTCTAAAATAAAGTAAAATATATTATTACACAACACTTACTATGTATGTATGTGTGTGTGTGTGTGTGTGTGAGTATATGTGTGTATGTGTGTATGTGTGTGCGTGTATGTGTATGTGTGTGCGTGTATGTGTATGTGTGTGTATGTGTATGTGTGTGTGTGTGTATGTGTATGTGTGTGTATGAGTGCGTCTATGTGTGTGTGTGAGTATATATGTGTATGTGTGTGTATGTGTGTGTATGTGTATGTATGTATGTGTATGTGTGTGTATGTGTGTATGTATGTGTGTATGCATGTGTGTGTATGTGTGTATGTATGTGTGTGTATGCATGTGTATGTATGTGTATGTGTTTATGTGTATGTGTGTGTATGTGTGTATGTGTTTATGTGTATGTGTGTGTATGTGTGTGTGTGTATGTGTGTGTGTATGTGTGTGTGTATGTATGTGTGTATGTGTTTATGTGTGTGTGTTTGTATGTGTGTGTGTATGTGTGTGTATGTATGTTTGTGTATGTATGTGTGTGTATGTGTTTATGTGTGTGTGTTTGTATGTATGTGTATGTATGTGTATGTGTGTGTATGTGTTTATGTATATGTGTTTGTATGTATGTGTGTGTATGTGTGTGTGTATATATTTGTGTATGTATGTATGTGTATGTGCATGTATGTGTGTTTATGCGTGTGTATGTGTTTGTATGTATGTGTGTGTATGTGTTTATGTGTATGTGTTTGTATGTGTTTGTATGTATGTGTGTGTATGTGTGTGTATGTGTGTGTATGTGTTTGTATGTATGTGTGTGTATGTGTGTGTTTGTAACTTTTTAACCCACTTCCTATCACTCGATTTCTTTGAAACGTTACACACAAGCTTGCTTCCGATGACAATATTCAACAATTATTCACATCAAATTTTTTTTTTCATTTTCACGCACCCAGACAGAGCCTCGCAATGACAAACTCTGACCGCTTTTCGATTTCTATTTTTAACCTAGGATCTCCCCACAAACTATTATTTTATAAGCTAAATTTTTGGTGGTGGGAGGGATCACTATATCTCCCATGTAAATCAACCAATCGCAGCCGACATTACAATACATGATGACGTGGGTACATTCAAACTTATATAAAAGCAAAAAAAATAAAAAAAAATATAAAAAACAAACAAAAAAAAAACAATACGCTTTTGTCCCATTTGAGTGTAAAATGCACTTAAATGTATACAAATAGCTTTTTTATTACTCGGAGATTTCAGCGTGGGTGTACTTTCATTATCAATCACGCTCTGCGGCAGCTAATCAAAACAAAACCCAAATCTATCAATAAAATGTTTTATATATATATATATATTTAAAAATAAATACATTGAACCCACCCACCACCCCACTAAATAGCCACGGCACTCTGGCTACACGACTACCTTGACTGTTTATTTCAGTACAGAGTACCCTTTCTATCCGCTACCCCTCCCATCCCCACTGTAGCTACACCACCCTTGTCCCTGGTTAATGTTTCGACAGTCTTTTTGCCTACCTTAAAACTGATCTGTTGTTGTCTAAGTTCATAGACATAATATTTGTTTACTTGTTATACTTTCCTGCGCTGGGTGGTTTAGTCTGGATCATAAACAATCCAGGGGGCGAGGGGTGACATGCTTACTTACTCACTGCTCCTGTCTGCCCAATGGATATGATTACCTTATCAAAGATGTGTACATCTTACACATAAAGTCATGACGTCATCGTCTGGGCATTTCTCACCACCGATAAGCCGAATAATAATTTCATCGGTAAACAGTATAGGTCAGGGAGCAGAAAAGAACTGGAAAAGATGGACCACCTTTTTACCCCTTACAGCAGGGGTGGGCAAACTTTTTCTACGGAGGGCCACATTGAAAACTTGATTGTTATTGGCGGGCCGCATATCTATTTTGTCTACTTCAATTACAATTTACAACCTATGAACATATGAATTAAAGATAATGACCTTTTATTACACATGCACAATACATTTTAAAATACGATTATATGCATGCATGCGAGCCGCACAATATACTCAGACGGGCCGAAATTTTCCCACCCCTGCCATACAGACATCTTTGTTTCACACAGCCATCTTTTGTATATTTCTTGAATCTTTTTGCCATATTTTTTAATAAAGAAATCAGAAGCTATTGAAAACGTATACTGAAACACCGATTTCGGAAAAAATCATTTAAAACTTGGAAAGATTATTGCCTGATTAGTTCTTTGAATGTGAGTCATTACTTACATGCCTCGAGTCTTAAAAAAAAAGACAATTTTATTAAAACAAATTTTTGTATTCGCGTTGATTGAGTTATGTTCAACTTATAGCATTGGAGGGTTGCTCTATGCTAGTAGAAATGTAACACTTCTTGAACTTCTTGAGCGTGTTAGAAAGATACAGTTGGTAACTGTGCAAGCTGTACACAGTTTGATATTGTTTCGTGTCATCGAGAAATTAATAAATTTAAAAAAACCTATACTTACCGCCATTGAAACTTTGAATAAATGACTGTGAGCATGTCATTATGTAATGCTCTCATTCTCTCTCTTACTCTCTATTTCTCTCTCTTTCTCTCTCATTCTCTCTCTTTCTCTCTCTCTATCTCTTATGTTTATTCTTTATCTTCTTGTCGGCTTTACCCACTTCATTAACTCCCAATCCATCTGGACATTTAGAGCCACTAATGAGGCCGCACCCCCTACACCTCCTCTAAACCAATTTAACGTTCCCAGCTCAATATTACCCCCCACCCCCGGGCTTCCCATCGGTCGGCTCATTGCGGGACATGTCATTAGCAAATGACGGTTCATCTGCAAATGTAATTAATGCAGGCCACATTCATAGACACGTTAATGGCGCAGTGGGGCTCAGAGCCAGGCTTAGGTTTGATTTTTTTGGCGCATTCAATGATGAAAAAGTTAAAAAAAAAATTCACATCCATTACTTAACTTGTCTTTCTTTAAATGAAGTGTGTAGGCGATAACATGTAAGGACTATGTCGTCTAGGTAAACGTATGAAATGTACATGATAGTATTAATGTAGTTTCTATTATAAAGCCAGCCTGTCACAATAGTCACCAACATTCATTTGTCACACTAGGGCGGTGGTGGGGAACCTTTTTTTTGGGGCCGCGTGTTCAAAATTCAAACAAAAAAAAAAAGCCCACTTAGTTATAGCAAAGTGCCAACAATCCAATCAAAATTAAAGGAAGTGATATTTTAGTGGCGTGCCGACTGATGAGGCTCTGCCCGCCAACTGTGGCACGCGTGCCATAGGTTCGCCACCACTGCACTAAATTTATAAAGCTTTGGTGATGGGACGACCTGTGCCGTTTTTTTTTTGGGCGGGTGGAGGGGCGTTTAGAAAAGACGTTCAGACATATTTGTGAGCATTAAAGAAGCATTTAAAAAATAAGTTGGGGGTCCTAGACAGAGACTACCGTAGATTTTATTGGCCCTAGAACAGATAAGTTCAAAGATATTTTCAGGCCCTATGCAGAGAATTTTCAGACATACTTTAAAGGCCCTTTGTCAAACTGCAGAACATCAGATTTGATATAAACTCGTAATGGAAGGTATCCCCTTTGGAGCTATTGGGAAAATTAGCTTGTCTCACCTTAAAATATTTTTAAAACTTTGGAAATGTCCGAAGCCAATTGGAGCGGCCGTCCAAGAGTGACCCTTGGTGGGGGCCAAGGAGAGTCTATCAGGCACATATTGCCCAGTTTCGCAATGGGAATTGTTCTATCGGTGCGAACTTTGGGAGGATGAGTCCCCATGTCGATTCCCTGGACAGCCGCTCCAGAGATATTGAGGAAACCGTGGAACATGTGCTATTGGAGTGCCATTGGCGGAGCACAGGGCGGACCAGTCATTATCAATATAAATCACTCTCCTTGGGTACAACTCTCTCATCTTGGATATGAATCGCTCATCATGATATAAATCACTTATCCTACTAATATCTTCCCTTTCTTGGCGTGCGTGCAGAATGGGATGTCGCTATCTATATAAATAATAGCGTGTGGGTTCTGCTTATATCGAAAGTAAAGAATTAATACAACAGTATTCAAGTTTAAAATACAATCATGAAAAAATCGGATCTGGCCAAAACCAATAATAACCTAGCCTACCAATCAAGCCTAATGGGATATAACTCTATGCAAATGTTTTGCAGGGTACAGCTAGCAAAAAAATAATTCTGCACTTGAGATATCCTCTATGACGTCATTTCACGTCACTGGGTCACCCCGGGTAAATCCATAATACGGAAGTCGTCTGCGCATGTGACATCACAGAACAAAATGGCGGTGCTATTTTTTTTATGTAGCTGGATTTTAACCCTGTTAAAACCGTGTTAATAGTTCCTATTAAAGAAGACAGTAAAACAAAATTTGAAAATATTATTGCACAAGCACAATTATTTACGCACCCGATGATACAATTTTTGTATTAATTTAACTTTATACTATTTGTAAAAAAAAAAAAAGCGCGACAAGTAATCAGCCAGTTGTAAATATTACATAGCTAACTATATGCTTCTGGTCTTGCTGCCGGTTTGCGTGTAGTATTTAAACTTCCAGCAGACGCCTCTGTTTATGACGTGATTATTCTGATATTAAACATTTTATTGAGATAAAACATTTAGTTGCGAATGCAACGGGCAACTACTTGTCATGATATAAACCACTTTTCTTGGATATAAAAGTTGTGTTAGTTTTTCACCAATTTTCAATTACATTTTGATTAAATTGATGAAACTCGTCATGGGGCCCTTTAAAGGAAACTCGTCCTGGGCCCTTTAAAGGAAACTCGCCATGGGGCCCTTTAAAGGAAATTCGTCATGGGGCCCTTTAAAGGAAACTCGTCCTGGGCCCTTTAAGGGAAACTCGTCATGGGGCCCTTTAAAGGAAATTCGTCATGGGGCCCTTTAAAGGAAACTCGTCCTGGGCCCTTTAAGGGAAACTCGTCATGGAGCCCTTTAAAGGAAACTCGTCCTGGGCCCTTTAAAGGAAACACATCCTGGGCCCTTTAAAGGAAACACATCCTGGGCCCTTTAAAGGAAACACATCCTGGGCCCTTTAAAGGAAACACATCCTGGGCCCTTTAAAGGAAACTCGTCATAGGGCCCATTAAAGGAAACTCGTCCTGGGCCCCGCATACAGCCTATATCTATCGCCTGATAGATTATGATGCCCCATTGTCCTGATATTGTTCTCTAAATTATTCACCCATTTAAATATGCCAGATTTTTAAAAAATTTCTAGTTCTGTTTACTATCGTATTATTATATTTAACATTTAGAATTTAGAGCTTTCATTCAACCTTTTTTTTTCGGATTACATATTTTAAGAGTGTATTATTACATTTGTTTTTTTTTAAACATAAAGAACATAGTTCTTATTGTTTTTATGTAGTTAACTGTGGTCATAAATAAGGCTGAAATGTAAACAATTAAATCACTTGTTCACATATGGTTCATGTCTGTGTGACGTGAATGACTACGTGTGTAACTTCACCATGAAAACATCTGGGTTAGAGGTTAATGTTTCAATCGAACTTGATAAAATCATAAAATGAACAAATAGTTAGATTACGATGAACAAATATTAAAACAAGCTTCAACATGTGTATTGCATTTATGGTTGCCATATATATATATATATATATATATATATATATATATATATATATATATATATATATATATATATATTTGACAGGTATAGCATATAAATGACCCACTTTTAAGAAAAACAAAACCAGTTGTTTCATAAACATTGACCTAGTTTCTACACTTGACTGATTTTTATGGTTTAAGTATTTTTTATTGTTGTTATAATATTTTTCCAATATGACTTTTTACTATTCTGAATAGATTGCTCTTCTCTCCGACCGAGAGAGAGAGAGAGAGGGAGAGAGAGAGCGCATTTTATTGTGATAAAAATGCCAATAACTGATGAAAAAATGAACTAACCTTTATATAAAAGTTCTAAATTGTATCGTATAATATGGTATATATATATATATATATAATTTTTTAATTACATTTCTGAAATCACTCCTCGCTAATGGGTATAACAACCTGATTCATTAAACATACAAGCAATGGAACTAGACAAGCAAATCAATTCTCAGGGATATTGATTGGCCATAAACTTATTGATAAACAGCTGTACGCCTGTCCTAAGCTATTCCAGTCAGGGGCGCAACCAGTATGTTGAAGTTGGTAGGTTCAAAATATTAGGGAAGATGAAAATTGGTATGTCTGCCCCCAAATTTTGGTAGGGTCCGGACCCACACGACCCGTACATCGGTTGCTCCCGTGGTTCCAGTAAATGTTACAATTACATCTGTAGCTGTCCTAAGCTGTCCTGAGCAATGTTTATTTCATTTCCGATTATTAAAAAAAGCGTGGTGGATACAGTAAAGTTGCTTACAAATGATTCATACTATAGACCTTTCTCACTTGTATTCCTGCGCGTCAGCTGTCTTTGTAAAAGGGTCATAATGGGCTTCCGGTCGCTTTGTTTATACTTCATTAATACTTAGCTCGATTATTTTTCCTACTTTTTTTGTCTAATATATAATAATATGACTTTAAATTTATTACCGAAATTTAATTTTTGTGATGTTGACAAGTTTTTAAAGTCACAAAATGTCCCGATATCAGAGAGAGAAGTTACGAAGGGTTACAAATACTTCTCTGAGAAGTATGTCCATGACATGAAAAGTTACATTTTACACTAAAATTATTTGTTTAAAGTTTTTATAATTGTTTGATTAGGGTTGGTCCAGTAGGCCCGTATCGTGCTGGGGGGGCCCAGACTGAAAGTCCTTGCAGGTCTACTTAGTAAAATGTATTACTCCCCCCCCTCCTGTTGCCTGACCCCCTGCTATTGCCTGGCCCCCCTGCTGTAAAATGCCTGGCCCCTGCTGTAGAATTTTCACGGTACGGGGCTGGTTACCTGTTTAGAGGTAGATAGGGTGAGTTAACGTTAGGTTATTTAATTTGTTATAATTTAAAAGGTAAAAAGCTCAGTCCTCAGCAAACGTTGAGAAATTAGACCTATCTTAAATCACATAAGTCATAATTTTCTACCTGGACACATTCCTAACCTTGGCGCTTATTAACGAGTAACACCAATATTAACTTTACTTAATTTTACATTACCATTATCTTAACCGAAACACTAGTACAAACACTCATGTAAATTATATTATTTAACCATGATTGTTAAAACAGTATATTTTTGGTTAGCATATATTGTGCGATAGATAGTAATTAAAAATCGGTAGTAAAAGGTTTGAAACTACTACCTCATATTCAGTGGCGCAACCAGCAAAAAGTGCTGGGGGGGGGGGGCTCACATATTGAAAAAAGACAATTTTACAGTCTTTTTAGTAACTTTATATAGTAAAACATGTATTGATGATTTGGTCAAGGGGGGGGGGGCTTGAGCCCCCCTCCCTCCTTGGTTGCGCCACTGCTCATTATGATGAGGTGATGGTCAATGTGTAATTTTTCTTAAATAAACAATATACAGTTACAGAACTTAGCTCTACACTAGGAAATGTAGTAAAACTATCAGCTAGATGCTATAGAAGCTAGAGAAAAAATCACGAATCTCATAATTTACAGGTAAAAGGAAAAATATATGATATTATAATAAAATATGTTACAAATGTTTGAAAAATGACAAATTAACAAAAAACATAGCCTTTTGGTTGAAGGAAGTCGGACTACAATTAGTCATAATCAAAATGTCAACTTTACACATTGGTATACAATGAAGTTGTTTGCATTAAACACATGTTTAACTGTTTACAGACAGCCCATTAAATATTAAGATTAAAATGTCGAGAGCATACACTAGTGTTAGCAGTGGTCTTTAATTATAAAAAATTATATCGTATAGTATTAAAAATCAGAAAAACATTGTTATAGTTTTAACTTTTAAGATAATAATAAATAATCACACTGAAAAATATATTAAATTTTGATTATTTGATTTTTATGATTAAAATTAAAAGAATAGCGGCAAGAGAAATGTATTATTCGCAAATTCAAGTACATTAATTGGTACCGGAAGTGTAACTTGCCCCTCTAAAAAAACAATATAGTAAGGGGACTACTTTATGAGAAAGGTCTATATGGTATTAACGGTGTAGTTGCTAATAGCGGGATCGCAAACAACGAAATATACATACATACACATACACCACACAGACACCACACTCACAGCCCCACAGACACCACACTCACAGCCCCACAGACATCACACCCACAGCCCCACAGACACCACATACACAGCCCCACAGACACCACACCCACAGACATCACACCCACAGCCCCACAGACACCACACCCAAAGCCCCACAAACACCACACCCACAGCCCCACAGACACCACACACACAGCCCCACAGACTGCATACCCACAGCCCCACAGACACTACACCCTCAGCCCCACAGACATCACACCCACAGCCCCACAGACATCACACACACAGCCCCACAGACATGACACCCACAGCCCCACAGACACTATACCCACAGCCCCACAGACACCATACTCACAGCCCCACAGACACCACACCCACAGCCCCACAGACAACACACCCAGAGCCCCACATATCATCACAAGTCACGTGTATACAATCCAAAGTCTCTCCACCAATGCCGATACACTGTTTTTAGATCGCTATCATTTCGTCGACAGTTAAGCACAGCATCAACCCTACACCATAAACACACGCACACACCCACTTAAACACACCTCCACACTCACCAAAAATTCATACCCGCATTTACACACTTACATACACCCATACACACAGATGAGGTTTGAAAATAAGGTGCTTTAAATGGTCCTTTTCTTTCAATTACTTGTCTTGAGATGAAATTACACGTATGTATGTAAGTGTATTTGTGTGTATGTATGTGTATGTGAATGCTTGGAGTTATATAAATGTGGCTCATGTAAAGTGGTATAGGTCTGTGGAGTGTGGTGTCTGTGGGGCTGGCAGTGTGGGGTCTTTGTCAAAGTGTCTTTGTGTCAGTATCTCAGTCTGTTTTTTTCTTGGGTTGCCTTTGTGCTCTTTGCAGTAAGTGCCTTGATAGTGTCTGTGTGTGATCGTATGTTCGTGTCTATGTTCTAGTCTCAGACAATGTCTGACTATAGTCT
>JAGDYQ010000208.1:1022515-1056038 GCA_021962125.1 Bulinus truncatus
ACACTGTAACTTATATATAGATGCAGACAGAAAAAGGGAGGGAGTAAGGGGGGGGGCGAAGCAAGAAGGGATCGCACAACATCTGTTCCCGCCAATCGTTCTGTAGTAACGCCATTGTGTATAGAGAACCGACTCGACAAGCGGCAATACTCGGCCAATTTCAAACAGGGGGAGGCAGTCCATAAGTACTTCTGAACGCTATCGAGTAGATTACGCCCCCTTTTCCCCCCTTACATATAGGCTGTACATACATATATAGATATAGATATATATTATTTCCTCCCCCCACTCCCTTTTGTTTTTGATCTTGCGCTCTGCATACAGCCTGTGAAACACTTGACACCTTCTTATGTTACGTCATAGGAAATTTCCGAAGTGGGATCTAGATTGTTCATTGGTTTCGTTTCATTTCTATCCGGGAAGACTTATTTATTGTGCGGACATTGTTATACCTATTTTGTGACATTTCATATGTCTCTTCGAGTGTTATTCTGTTGCTAGTAATAATAAGCTAATACAATCATAGTGTCGTATAAAATTTAAATTAAAAAAAAAAGCGATACAAAATTAAGGAGAAAGTTGAAAGTGCAGGCGGAAGTTGTGTGTGTGCGTTATATTCAAATTTCGGATATATCTGGTTTACTAAGTAAGTTTTGGCTCCCATTTCAGTTCCTTTGTCTTATTCTTTTATCCAAGTTCAGATATTTTCTGCGTATTTTTTCTCACACAATAATCTTTATAGTTTGTACTAAAAATAAATTTCTTTCGATGAAATGCGCCTATCGATGTCTGGTAATCCCTACCCCCCCCCAACACCCACGTGACAGTTTACGGTATCTAGTGATGCACTTTTAAGGTCGATGACCTAAAATAGTGACTACATTTGCGACTCTAGTGCAGATAAATAAACCCGTGGTGCGTATCTAATGCCCGTATAACTTCTGTACAACAGATAAATAAAATAGGTCCCAACCAAACGATAACCATCTTTGTTTTTTTTTTTAAATGAGAATCAACATGTTTCCGTTGTGCGATGTTTAGGAAAAGCTAAAAAAAAAATTGTGTGAAATGAATCTTGACACAATAAGATTTCTGCTAGTTGCATCGTTATTATACTTTTTTTTTAAAGCTATTTCTTGTGGGCAATCATTATTATTATTATTATTATTGCTTTAGTTAAAAAATAAAGATTAAGAAAAAAACCCATACCAAATCTGTTTATAATATGAACGTCATAATGTTCAGTGGGGGTGGGGAGCGATGATCAATAAATGCAGTTGTTTAATGCGGATGATTCAACTAAGGGTGCCGGGCATTGGGGGGGGGGAGAGAGAAGAAACCATCGAATTCCTTGGCCAGCTTCACTTCTGATCAGGCGGGAGGCGAACCGCAGACGTTTCTGAGTTTATTTATGTTCAAGCCGAACTGACCCTTACACCAAAAGTGGTGAATACGTGGTCAAGGCAGTGACCATCATTCTCCTGGTCAGCACCGTGTACTAAACAGGCCACCACGGACCTACTGAGTTGGCTGTCGACCGAACTGACCCTAAGGCCACATCAGCGATTACATGATCTTGGCGTCAAGTGCTAGAACCTTGTGGGGTCAGACAATTACTGACCCATACAATGGTTATGTCAGGAACTACAAAACAGAAAAAGAAGACACGAGAACACGACAAAGACTTGATACAAAGTGATCTGGACGTCTTTGTCTGATCAGCAATATCTATATAAATAGTTTCCGTTTCTAGTCTGTCTGCTGTAGATCGAAAGTAAGAATACCGTTTCCTGTTTAAATATTGATGGCCTCTTGCCTGTGTCTCGATTCGATGAAGGATTTTCTTTTTAATTCTTTAAACATAAATAAATAAACCCATACAATTACATTCGCCTATTCATGATAACATGAAGGTTGAACTATGGTATATCTTTATGAAAAGTTTTTTTTTTTGCATGTTTCAGCTGATATAAAAATAATATGAACTTCAAAAATTTTCAAATAGGAAAAAAACCCTATTGCTTTAATAAAATAATTACTAGCCTAGAATTTAAGATACGTATAATATTTTATTCGCAGTGCTATTTTTCTAAAAAAAAATGTACCGGAACGCGGTCTTGTTTTAAACAAATAAAACTGAAAATAGTGAAGTAAACAAGTATACGGGTAAAGGTGCCGAAACGCTGTTCCTGTGCGTTCCGCCAGAAAAAAAAAGCACTTCTTATTTGATAAAATTTGTTTTAGCCTAAAATAAAATTTATATTTTTGCTGCATCATCACGTCAGCTGAACGTAGATTGGACATGTTTTCGATATGTATTTAATAAAGTCTTTTCCACAATCGATCTATTGATCGCATTTCTTTCTTTTCGATTACTAGCGGACTTCTAAGGTAACTTATAACAGCCGGATCAAAGGTGAAAAATGGAGTAGTGTATTGGTCACATGTCTACGATGAACTGTTTACCAAGCTAGTAATCGCCCAATAACTCTGATTGCATGGCAGTGCTATCGCCTTACGACCTGTCACTTGACCAATATCAATCTCATGGGTGACTAATATTTTCTGACATGCGACTCATTGACCTAGTATAAAGCATCACCCTGGATGACCTCCCCTGCTCTCCCCTCTTTCAAGTTTTTTTTCTTCCTCTTAGAAATGTTGCAATTTAAAAAGATAATATTTGCGATGCTGGCTTACCCAATGAAGTAAGACACTGTTATGGTGGTTAAATCAACACAATCGCTGACACCTTATTAGTCGATTAAATCAGACTACTCATCTCTACACTTTCGTTCTGTGACTTCTACAAATCTGCTTTAAAAAAGTGACCAAGAGAACTATGAAATGACCAAAGCCAACATGCAGAAAGGCGCTCCGAATATAAATCAGTGGACAGCGTGATGTCCTCTCTTGCCCTCTCTTGGAGTGACTCGCAGATTCCAGACGTGATGAGGTGCCACAGCTATTCTCATTTCTCGAGCATATAGAAAATCGGTCTCTGACTGCAGATAAAATGGACTATTGCCAGATTTGATACTTCAAAGTTTTGGGCACACTCGTTGGAAAGCGTGTCCCCATTACAAGCAGTTCATTGCGGTTTGTTCAACCATGTGTATGTGTTGTGCACGCCGTGGGTTGAAAAACAAATTAATGTTTGCATTATTGATTTTCGTTTTAATTATAATTCCCTCACCGTGTGAGTAGACAAGTACTGCGCGCGCACATACGTTCCAGCGAATGGTAAGTCATGCGTGAAGAATGTTTCCTCGGACCTGGGTTCAATGTTGCGTGTCATTGGTGTCCTACATTCAAAAAAAATATTAGCATCTGTGAGCCAACAGCTGGATGAAATATTTCGACAACTCTTTTCTGTTTACTGGTGGTCCAATGAAATGTTGATTGGTCTATCTATCTGTCTTTTTTCTGTCTATCTGTCTGTCAGTCAGTCTGTATGATTGTCTACTTTTCTAACTATCTTTTTTATCTATATATCTTCTATGTATCTATATGTCCATCTGTCCGTCCGTATGTCTATCGATCATTCTATCTATCTATTTATTTGTCAAGTTATCTATCTGTCTGTCTGTTTGTCTATTTAACTGTCTATCTGTCTCTCTGTTGGTATGTCTGTCTGTCTGTCCGTCCGCCTACCTACTTACCCGATCAATCAGTCTATTCATCCCTGCTGCCCCCCCCCCCCTCTTTCTTTTTATTTAATGTAGTGTCAGCAATATAGGCGACTGCTTTGCCCCCTCCCCGCCCTCCCCACTCTATCCACGACTAAGGACCATCTTTTATTGGTCCATATTTACATCAGAGATGAGCGGACAGCGGACGCGTCCGCTTGCGGACGCAGATCCGCAGACTTTTCCGAATCCGCTGACTGACAGCGGACGCTTCGTACGGTTAAGTTGCGGACTCGCGGACTGACGCGGATCTTCTTTAGCGTTACCATAAAAAATTTCAAGTCATTTAAACAGCTAAATTTCAGCAATGCGGACGCGCGGACTGATTGCAAACCAATGTTGTAAGATTCTGCGGACGCATACGCGGATCATTGATAGTAATCCATGGACCGACGCGGACGCTAAATTTCAAGATCCGCACACCTCTGATCTACATACGAAATAAAACACCCACAGAACGACCCTCGTGTGTATGCACCATTGTTTTCTATCGAGTTCTCAGTGTTTACTTTTCAAATTTTGATCTAAGCCATTCAAACTAATTAAAAGGGGAAACAGCGTACTCTATAGTTGATATAGAACATTTTTAGAGAACAGGAAATAGAACTAACCATTGCCTACGTATTCTTAAGAAGAGGATAGTTAGTGAAACTGTTGCCCGATTGGGAGGGATCATGTCTTGGACCTGCACAATGAAACGCACGGATGTTATCACTGGTGTTATCTGTGTGTGGTCAGTGCCAGCTTTGTGACAGGACAGTCCATTGGACACGCGCGGACACACAGAGTGGACAACAAGGGAGAAACGTAACAGAGAAGAAAATACCGAGAGTCCAGCTGTGTCCCCACCCCCACCCCCCCGGGCCGTGAGTAGCCACCCCCGGGGATGAGCGCCTTCGCCGCCTCGTACATCGCGGCCAATGACCATGACGACAGTCACGTGCACCACCACCACCACCAGGTGCTGGACGAGGGCAAGATGACCTGGTGGCAGAAGTTGCAGCACCGTTACAACTGCTGCCTGATCGACTGGCTGGTGCTGTGCTTCTGTAAGCAAGGTAAGAGAAGTGCACGAGATGTATGGTAAGAGAAATGTAAGCGTTGCATGGTATGAGAAATGTAAGCGTTGTTTTGGGGTTAACGAATGAGGCTGAGAATGGCAGACATATGTATTGGGTTGTGTAAAACTAAAAGACATGGATCTATGTTTGTGTTTAACTAAAAGACATGTTTTTTTTGTTTATGTTAAACCAAAAGACATGGTTCTATGTTTGTGTTTATCTAAAAGACATGGTTCTATGTTTGTGTTGAACTAAAAGACATGGCTCTGTGAAAGACATGGTTCTATGTTTGTGTTGAACTAAAAGGCATGGCTCTGTGAAATACATGATTCTATGTTTGTGTTAATCTAAAAAGACATGATTCTATGTTTGTGTTAAACTAAAAGACATATTAATGTAGTCGTTCTAAGCTACATTGGATTGACTTGGGCATACTTTTAGCTGGTGTTTAACAGTGACATTAGCTTTTGGATGTTTAAAAAGTACTTTGAAAAAAAAAATGTTACCCGGATTATGAATAATTAAGGGGCATACATTAATCTTCTACTGTAACAGGAATGGTAAAATTTTTTTTTACAAACTTGTGACTTCACATTTACCTATTACAACACTACTTATACAAATTGTTGACTTATGTATGTTTTCTACGTTGGTTTAAAATTGTTCCTAATTAAATAAAAAATTGTGGTTTCCAACTTTCAATCGATTCCTAGCCCCCCACTGATTGCAATGGGCGATTTACCTTTACTCGTTGAACAGTGATATGTTAACTATCCATGTTGTTGAACTAAATATCAGTTAGACCAGGCAACAGCCCCGTAGCGTGAAAATTCTACAGCAGGGGCCAGGCCAATAGCAGGGGGGGGGCAGGAAATAAATGTTACTAAGTAGAGAAAACAAGCAGAGGGGGGACCAGACAAAACGCAGGGGGAGGAGGCCCGCCCCCCTGCCCCCTCCGCACGCTACGGGCCTGCCAAGCAATGAGTACCAGGTGTAACCCAAGAGGTGAAGCAGAGGCGGCCTGAGCAGTGCGAGGGCCTAGGGTGAGTGTCGCGGAGGGGGGGAACGGAGCGAGGGCTCATTTTATGTTTTAAATCAGGTAACAAAAAAGAAAACTTGAAAATTCCCTTCCTCCCCAGGTGCTGGGGCCTTCGAGTGGCAACTACTTTTCCCCACCCCCCTTAAAGCCGGCTCTAGGTGTAGGTACGAAGTTGACTGAAACTGACCAAAAACAAAATTTTACCAAATAAAATCGACAAATTCTAGCCATACATATCGGTGAGTCGGTGGTAATGAAGTTCGGAGCCTGAACACCTTGGTAAAGGTACAAAAGTCGTATCGTGATGTTGACGATATGTTATTGGTCCCCCGTTGTGCCTCTAGGCTATTGCCGCCACGACAAAGTTAAACTATCGACAGATAGCTGAATATACTTTCACCAACAACCGGTCTGTGAAATCCCTGAAAGGATGAGAAGTTTATCATACAAGAATTCTGAATAACTCTTTACATTTTCTTTAAAAACAGGCACCGCTCCGTGAAATGTTGAAGGACATGACATTTTCCACATGTAAAACGTTTTGTAATTCCGCTCGCAAAATTTGAATGTATGACAAAAGCCCCCCCCCCCCCCATGTAAAAAGCCCCCACCCCACGCCCCCATCGGACAAAACCCCCTGTGGAAGAAAGCTGCAACTCACAAAATCCCCACGGACAAAACCCACCCACAATATATGTGTTCAACTCATTTATAAAACCAATATTAAATGAACAACAACATTAACAACAACAGCAATATACCATGCTTAATATAAATCGACTTATAGAGAAAGTGGATTTTATGTTTAGCTTTTTTAAAAATGATAATAATTTTTTGTATAAATACATAAACGGGCTTTCTTGATCTTGGGCTATATGTGAAATGTCTGTTAGTGTAAAAGTTCATGTCTTCAGTTTGAGAGATGAGGTCTGTCAACACAGGGATTGTGTCAGGAGGGATGTTCCAATGGGCCCATTCACTTCTTACGTAATGTGTGAGTAAAAATTTAAAACATCTTAACACTGTGTATCACACTTCGGCAATACCCTCCACTCCCCCACCCCCTTACACCGAGGTTAGTCTTGCATTCCTTATATGGCGCTGCCGAAAAACGAGTTATATTTAAGTAATTTTGTTTTCTATTTGAAGTTTTAAAGCAGCTCAAGTGGATTTTTTTTTATTTTCGATGTATTAAAATTGGTTTTAATAACTGATAAGTGAAACTTTTTCTTTGTACATGAAAATTTAAAAACAAATTACAATTTTATAAACAGACAAGATGGAGTTATTTATAAAGAAAAATAAACAGCAAAAAAAAATTCACTTAGAGAATTGCTACACCATAATACAGTCTTAGAGAATTGCTACACCATACATGCAGCCTTAGAGAATTGCTACACCATACATGCAGCCTTAGAGAATTGCTACACCATACATGCAGTCTTAGAGAATTGCTACACCATACATGCAGCCTTAGAGAATCGCTACACCATACATGCAGTCTTAGAGAATTGCTACACCATACATGCAGTCTTAGAGAATTGCTACGTCATACATGCAGTCTTAGAGAATCGCTACATCACACATGCAGTCTTAGAGAATCGCTACATCATAATGCAGTCTTAGAGAATTGCTACATCATACATGCAGTCTTAGAGAATTGCTACATCATACATGCATACATTCTAGGCAGTGAAACCTCTTGTCGTATGTGCAAAGGAACAATTTCTGTTCATGTATCAGTCAAATGTATATTGCGTTCCTATATGGTTTCATCCAAAGCCAATAATGATTGCTAAGTATTTCTATACCTCTCGTCCAGTGCAGTTCTTAGGTCTATAAGGGCCCTAAGCAGAGACCTGAGAAATATGGGGGCCCAGGTCTAAAGTGCTTGGCGAGACTTTATTAGCACCAGATCTAATTGAGGATAAAACTGGAAAAGGTCATTTGCAATCTGGGGGTCATAGGCAGTTGCCCAATTTATGTACAATACATGTAGCAATAAATGTAGCAATACATGTAGAAATACATGTAGCAATAAATGTAGCAATAAATGTTGCAAAACATGCAGCAATAAATGTAGCAATACATGTACAATACACGTAGCAATAAATGTAGCAATAAATGTTGCAAAACATGCAGCAATAAATGTAGCAATACATGTAGCAATACATGTAGCAATAAAATGTTGCAAAACTTGCAGCAATAAATCTAGCAATACATGTAGCAATACATATAGCAATACATGTAGCAATAAATGTAGCAATACATGTAGCAATAAATCTAGCAATACATGTAGCCCAATAAAAAAAAACCACCAAACTTACTTGAACGCTTTCTTAACACTAGTAACTATTTGATTTGCTGTGTGTGCACGATTTGTTTATAACTAAATAACCAGATGCGCTATAATTTTTTTTTCTATTTCAATAAAGAGAGCAAACATACATATCTATTTATATCGATGACATATTTAACACAATAAATGATCTTGAAACCCCTTGGGGTGATTGTTTCACCCAATAAATTGAAGGATAAATAGATGCACTCATTCATACCCCAACCTGCAGCCACCAGACACCTTGTCAGCTATATGGGGTCCGTTGGCTTCATGAGGGGGGGAGTGGCAGGTGCCCGAGGGATGGAGTAGTCAGTTTCCAGTGTTTTCATCTCCGACTGGAGCGTGACATTTTACCTGCCCCAATATGTGTGTGTGTGTGTGCATGTGTGTGTGTGTGTGTGTGTGTGTGTGCATGTGTGTGTGTGTGTGTTCCTGCGTAAGTGCATGCGTATGTGTATGCATGCGTGCGTATGTGAGTATGTAAGTGTGTGTGTGTGCGCGTGTGTGTATGCCTTTCAGCTCCCCAGGAAGAAACCTACGTCATGTCCGTAGAGAAATGGGGTGTTTTTTTGTTTGATTGTTTGTTAGTCGGCGGCCCCCGCACGCCAGGAAGCCCTTCACCCTGTCCCCACCCCCCCCACCCCTTTCTGTTTTTTTTCTCAGTCTGTGTTGATGTGGTTTAAATTTTCCCATGTTTACCGTATGTCGTGGTGGCAAATTATACCAGAAACGCTCTTTCAGAAGGGAGGGGGTTAACGTGAAGACATTTCAAGGTACCTGTCGTTCGGGGCAGTGGCGTCGAACTAGGGCACCGAGCCGTGATTTAAAGGGAGCCAGGAATTAGAAGCCAACCTTTTGATTAGGGCCCCCGCAACTATAGTGCAGGCTGTTCCCGCTCCCCAAATTAGCAGCTCCCCTGTATCGGGAGGGGGGGGAGGATATTTTCGGAACACAGCAATCTGTTATAAAAAAAGACAACAATGTGTTGTATGTGGGTGTGGTCAGATGGGCCCCCATTTATCTGATTGCCAGGGGCCCTAAGTTTCGCTTGCTGCCGCCCCAGTTCCACCATCAGGAGCGCTACCCCTACCCCCCCCCCATCCTTTTTTCACTCCCAAAGAGCCAAAGACGGATCCATTCATAAACAAAGAACGGAAATTATATAATTATTCCTGCACTGACTTTTTTCTGTTTCTTCTTCCTTTTGTTCGACGTGAGCAGATTCGATAGGCCTGTGTGTGTGTGTGAGTGTTGAACTACCTGCGTGTATCTGGATCACCACAGGTAACCATTATAAAATCCAGACCAGGTTGAAAAAAAAGAAAGAGATCGTTAGACAGACAGGGTAACAAACAAAACAGCCGGTGCCGAGGTCAGCCACCCCTCCCCCCACCCCAGCGATGACTTACATTACGCCAGGCTGTTACAGGTAAGAAAAAACAACAACAACAAAAGCCACCTTTTATTCCACCCCTGCCCCCAGGTGTTTGTAATGACTCATCAAGATCCGGAGGCTGTTGCTTGTATGAGAGACTCTGTTAATTACACACAGGTGTGTGTGTGTGGTCAGCCAGCCACAGAAAACTTTAAGGAACCATGAGTTCAAAGGTTATTTGTTTAGCAATATTGTTTATATTCGCCATTTCAAAACAAACAGACAAACAAAAAAAAAACAACAACTTTCATTTTAACTTGCTGGACGTTCTGAGCAAGGACATGGGGGAACAGACGTAAAGGGTCTCAGAAAAAAAAATCTATTTTTATAATCATTACAACACCTGTTGTCAAAGAGAGCGGCATGGTCGTGAGACCGTGCTTGCGTGATGATGCGACCAACATGTAAACATTCGCCTGGCATCGACTCTAGGTGGTGGGAACAGGCTGGGACAGACATGATAGATGGACTCCGTATCTGTGAAGTCCCTGTATGGATGCGATGTTTACCTCTTAAGATCCTATAAACTATAAACCACTATGGGACTTTTTTTTTTTAAAGTAGTGCCTTCTTTCAGGCCCGCCATAACGGATAAGTGCAATGGCCATGGAGGCACCACGGGAGACATGGACGGAACTTTCACAATGACCTGAAAAAACTTCCAAGGATCTCATCGGAGATTGAACTTTTATGTTTTTTCAAGCTCCATTCCTTTGCAAAAATTAGTTCTCCCTTATTGGCGCCTACCCTTTTAAAATTTTCACTTTTTTTTCACAGCTTCACATCTGAGTCAGAGCATAACATGATAGTAAAACTTTACATTTTTAATGGCCTTGTTTCTTCTGGGTTCGGTATACGAGACTCGCCGTTGCATGAGATTTGAGAGTGGAGCTCATAGAAAACGGAGCCCTATAGAGACAAAACGCCGGGCAAAGATCGAAATGACCAGGTTGAATAAATATCAGTAGTTGAAACATACCTGTAATTCTCGTGTCTATTAAAAACGTTGGTTACTTCGTAGTAAGAAATGTGTCCTCCCAAGGTACCCGGTTCGATCTAAGTTTGAGAACCAATGAGAGTGTTTGGTCGTGGGTAAAGTCAGGTCATGGTTAACGTCCCTTGCTATGTCTCTCATGGTGCCTCCAAGATCATCGCACTATCGGTTATGGTTTGGATGATAGGAAGGCACTGCAAAAAAAAAACCGTCCCAAAATTGGTTTGTAGGATCTAAGAGATTTCATATCATCCTTACAGTGACCACACACACACACACACACACACAAACTCTCTCTCTCTCTCTCTCTCTCTCACACACACACACACACACACCGTGGTGTTTAATATACAACGGCACCACATACATATTTTCCTGAGAGTGGGTAAGCAGTGAGTTCGTCTCATGTTTGCATCCCAGATTTACTAAGATCTCTCAGGAATGAACTCTAGGCAATATAGGTGCATCAAGTATCAGAACAGGGGTGTACAACTTTACACTTTCCATCATTATTATAATTGTTTTTTTCCACGACACACAACAGATTGGGTGCGACGCTCAGTATTCCTATACAAAGCTAATGATATTCATTAACTGAAGGAAGAATTCTCACCGCAAGGAAATAGTTCGCTAACGATACACTAGGAGATGTAAAGAGTGGATAACTGCAAAGAGATTTCTTTTTGTATCTTAGCAGTTATGTGCACTTGATATGATTATGGACTGGTTCACAAACTTTTGCCATTTGCCAATCACTGAAAAACATGTTTGGTGAAAACAAATAAACAAACAGACATGAACAATGAACATTATTAGTATACTAGCTGCACCCTGCAAAACCTTTGCATAGAGTTACATCATCTTTAAGCTTGATCGGTAGGCTAGGTTATTTTTGTTTTGGGGCAGATCCGATTTTTTTCATGATTGTATTTTAAACTGGAATACTGTTGTATTAATTCTTTACTTTCGATTTAACGCAGAACCCACATCGCTTTTATACATATTACTAGATGTACCCTGCAAAACCTTTGCATAGAGTAGTATCCCCTAAGGCTAGGTTATTTTTTTTGTTTCGGGCAGATCCGATTTTTTCATGATTGTATTTTAAACCGGAATACTGTTGTATTAATTCTGTACTTTCGATTTGACGCAGAGCCCAAATCGCTTTTATATATCTATATATTTTCCATTAACTTATCATTAACCATTTTTGGCGACCCAATTATAAAATTATTCCCTTTGAGAACCACTGTAATATCGTATAGTGCCATTGGAATCAGCAGCAGAGAGAGAGAATTGTGTTTTGAGTGTAGAGGGTGAGGCAGAGTTCAACGTAGTTGTAACCACTACCAGGACCAGTGGCGGATACATTCAAAATTCATCCGTATGGGACACGCGATGGGGGCACACTGTTATATTAGCTATTCTAATTTCTAGACTCTCCCGACGAATTGTTCGAGGGGGGGGGGGGGGTCAGTCAAAGGGAAATAAAGGTCCAACCTATAAAACGTGTGGTGAGTAAGAGAAGGGTGAGGGAAGGTTGGTCGTCGGAGGAATTGGTGAGAAATGAGGTCAACTATTATTGGCGCCCACAAATAGAATTGATGTCGCAAAGGAATAAGATTAGTCTTATTTAGATATTAAAAGTGTTTTTTTATTCTCTCTCTCCACATTATGGTGTTAGTACTGTTGATATTATTCTGTTTTTTTTTGGGTTCTTAGTAATTAAATAAAAACTTGTTTCTAAAAAATTTGAATTATTAAATGAATCTTGATGTTGAAATTCGAAATTCGACTAGATTTTTGAAGTAGTTTATTTTTTACATCTTGTAATAGCCTCCAATGTTTACTTAAAATTATTTTATTTTTTCACCAATTCATTATTTGCTAGAAATATTTAGAAGAAAGTAAAAAAATCGAATGCCCTGCCGAGTACAGAGGGGGGGGGGGGTTGATAAAATATACATACAAGTAAATATATATATATAGCATGTTTTAGGAGACATTTTAAAACTTTTACTCATTTCTGGTCATTTCTGAATCAGCTGATACCATATTTGATTACCGTAAAATTTCTTAATATTAAAGAAATTAACTTTAGGTCGAACATTACCCCCCGCCCCCCGCCATTTGTACGCAATATTAACGACAACATTTTGGGCGCAGATCTACTACACAATTTATATAAAATAGTAAAAAAATGGGAATTTTGGGGAATATATAGGCTATATAAACATATATATTTATTTAATTAAATTTATTTATGAACATTTTTTCTACCAAAACAAACTCGCAAAATGTATGGGAAAAAAATGCAACATTTTTTTTTACAAAACATTGGTATACTATTGGATATATAGCATTGCTGTACTATTGGATATATAACATTGCTGTACTAGTGGATATATAACATTGCTGTACTAGTGGATATATAACATCGCTGTACTAGTGGATATATAACAGTGCTGTACTATTGGATATGTAACATTGCTGTACTAGTGTATATATAACATTGCTGTACTAGTGGATATATAACATTGCTGTACTAGTGGATATATAACATCGCTGTACTAGTGGATATATAACATTGATGTACTATTGGATATATAACATTGCTGTACTAGTGGATATATAACATCGCTGTAATATTGGATATATAACATTGCTGTACTATTCAATTTATAACATTGCTGTACTAGTGGATATATAACATTGCAGTACTAGTGGATATATAGCATTGGTGTACTAGTGGATATATATATATTGCTGTACTAGTGGATATATAACATTGCTGTACTAGTGGATATATAACATCGCTGTAATATTGGATATATAACATTGCTGTACTATTCAATTTATAACATTGCTGTACTAGTGGATATATAACATTGCAGTACTAGTGGATATATAGCATTGGTGTACTAGTGGATATATATATTGCTGTACTAGTGGATATATAACATTGCTGTAATAGTGGATATATAGCATTGCTGTACTAGTGGATATATAACATTGATGTAATATTGGATATATAACATTGCTGTACTAGTGGATATATAGCATTGCTGTACTATTGGATATATAACATTGCTGTACTAGTGGATATATAGCATTGCTGTACTAGTGGATATATAACATTGCTGTACTATTGGATATATAAAATTGCTGTACTATTGGATATATAACATTGCTGTACTAGTGGATATATAACATTGCTGTACTAGTGGATATATAACATCGCTGTACTAGTGGATATATAAGATTGCTGTAATATTGGATATATAACATTGCTGTACTATTGGATATATAACATTGCTGTACTAGGGCATATATAGCATTGCTGTACTAGTGGATATATAACATCGCTGTAATATTGGATATATATTATTGCTGTACTATTGGATATATAACATTGCTGTACTAGTTGATATATAACATCGCTGTACTATTGGATATATAACATTGCTGTAATAGTGGATATATAACATTGCTGTACTAGTGGATATATAACATCGCTGTAATAGTGGATATATAGCATTGCTGTACTAGTTGATATATAACATCGCTGTACTATTGGATATATAACATCGCTGTACTAGTGGATATATAACATTGCTGTACTAGTGGATATATAACATCGCTGTAATATTGGATATATAACATTGCTGTACTAGTGGATATATAACATTGCTGTACTAGTTGATATATAACATTGCTGTACTATTGGATATATAACATGCTGTTCTAGGGCATATATAGCATTGCTGTACTAGTGGATATAGAACATCGCTGTACTATTGGATATATAACATTGCTGTACTATTGGATATATAGCATTGCTGTACTATTGGATATATATCATTGCTGTACTATTGGATATATAACATTGCTGTACTATTGGATATATAACATCGCTGTACTATTGGATATATAACATTGCTGTACTAGTTGATATATAATATTGCTGTACTATTGGATATATAACATTGCTGTACTAGTGGATATATAACATTGCTGTACTAGTGGATATCTATATATTTGACATTTGTGAACTCATGTCTAGTTACTCGGCATGACACCTTATAATAATCGACTGGGCGATGTCAGGCATTAGGTGAGCATTGCGTAAATACGCTGACTGGAGCTCTGCTTAATCTCTTCTTCTGTCTGCTCCCCCCCACCCCCCTCCACTACCCCCTCATCTACTGCTCAACGTTAGGTGCAGTTGGAACAAGACTGTGGGAATCAGGATGTGGGATGATACGTTAATGTCCTAAACTGGATAAATAAATACATTTTTTTTTTAAAATCTGTAGATTGCAGGCCCCCCGGTAGAGGGAGGGTGGTGCAGTGCGGGGACATTGCTCAGGAGGCCCGAACAGCTCAATGGGGCACCCCCCCACCATGTTTTTCCAATATATATGTAATTTGAAACATCTACTACATACAACGCCTAATCCCATTATCTCTGTCTGTCATCGTGTCTAAATAATTTGAAATATATATCGTTAGATTCTTTTTGGGAAAAAAAAATAAACCTATTCCCGATAATTAATACGGTGTGGACGTTCCATAGTACGAATCAAACGGTGTTCAATGCCGCCATGTTTATTTAAAAGTTATAGAGGTCACGATGAATTAGAAACTTTGGCTCGTGTGTGATAACGTTTTGATGACGCAATCAATATAAAGAAACTAGGAGAAGGAATTGGATTTCCCCATTGTATGAGGAACGAACATTTACTTTCTTAATACGTTTGCGTTTGATAATTAAAAAAAATATCCAATTATAGAAGAAATTAAGTAGACCATCTAATGAATTAGTGACTTTATTAGTTTGATTACTTTTACGTGAATGCTTACTTAGTTTTATATTCAGGATCCTGTGGTATCACCTTTAACTATGATAAACGATTTCATTATAAATTTATATGGTGTTACTTTAGGGCTGAGATGTTTATGTCTTGTTTGCTTTCTAAATCCTCAACATGACCGGGGACGCTATGGCTTCGGAGGCAATACTGAGTACGTAGAGACATATTTAGACACATAATCTATCTATCTATCTATCTATCTATCTATCTATCTATCTATCTATCTATCTATCTATCTATCTATCTATCTATCTATCTATCTATCTATCTATCTGTCTGTCATCTGTCTATCTAATCTATTAAGTTAAGTAAGTAAAGAGGGCTGGGCGTTGTTGCTAACCACACTATTCCTTCATGGTCATCTTCTCAGCTGGACATAACGTGGTTACAGAAACTGATGCATTCTACTCTTCATCTGGACGGATGGTCGAGTGATAAAGCGCTCGAATGTCGACCTGTCATTCGTCCTAAACAGTGTGGCATCTATATCCATCTAGTCAACTAGTTCATGGTTTCAACTCAACAAGCCAAATGTTCTTTTCATCCTCAAAGAATATTTGAGTATTAGTTGACAGACTTCGACTATAGATTTTCAAAATGAGATCATGAAGTCTGTTAATTGAACATTAAAAACATTATATACATTTCCTTTTTTTTTTTGTGGAAGACAGCCATATCGATTTCTAATGAACAGGTAATTTAATCGCTTTGGAAATTTTGGAAACATACTTAGATTAATGTATTCCCAAATTGGGTCCCAGACCACACAACCGTTCCATATAATCGTCAAAGTGGAACACGCTATGGGAACAATGTAGTAGTAGATGCTTTTAATTACATATGTAACGAAAAATTTAGTTTCAAAACCAACCGTCAACAACTATTTGACTTGCACATGGGGGAAAGGGTGTGTGGGGGGGGGGGGGGAGGAGGGTGTCATTTTAATCTTTTAAAAAGGTTTGGGAGTGGGAGTCATGACATAAAAAAGTATTGGGGGTCGCTGACTTGGGTGACAACAGTAATACCGTTTAAGGTTTCAAAATATCAACAGTTTTCATTGAACCGATAGGAACGATAATCGATTTGAAGATTAAATTACCTGTAGATTCACCTGTCATATTGATTATGATATTTTGAAAACTAAAGTAGAGATACAACGTTTTTATTTATTTTTTTTACATATATTGACCTTTGAAATATTCAGGAAAGTAGTGATGTTAAAAAAAGAATACGAGAAATTAAAAAATAATAAAGAATGTATTAATAAATATTCGAGAAGTAAAGATTTATCAGTTACCTTGTGGAGGGCTTTATCCTATTGGGAGGGAGGGGGTTGGGGTGTGGAGGCTTGGGGGGGGGGGTGTATGAAGGAACTTGATTATTATTCATGATTCCCCAGCAACATTATTTTGAGAAGAGACACTCTTCACCGTGAGAGGCCCTTAGCGACTCAATTCCTCTCAAGCTTAGAGTGACCCACATGTTTATGGTTGGGTGGGGGTAATCGAGACAACGTGGATATGGGTGGGATACAGCGTGGGACGATACATATCCCAGGGTGGTATCTGGAAGATCGAGGGCTTTTAGACGATTTTTGACCACTGAGTGCCCCTTGTCTCGTCAACGTTCTCTAGAAAATGACTTAGCTTACTTGCGGTGGCCGGACTCCGGAAAGTTCGACCCAGCCTCACTTCGACCCAGCCTCACTTCGACCCAGCCTCACTTCGACCCCGCGTCACTTCGACCCCGCGACACTCCCGGGAATTTCGACGCGCGTTGTTTCGACCCCGCGACACTTCGACCTTGGACATTCTGACCACGACAATTTAAGATTGTGTAAGATATTTGCATGTTTTATTCATAATGTATGTTTAAATTGTTGAAAATGTGCGTTTTAATTGTTTAAAATGTGTGTCTTGATTATTTAAAACGTGTGTTTTAATTTTTTGAAATTTGTGTTTTAGCCTTTGTAATGTCTTAGCGATGGACACAAATTGTGTGATCATGTAACGAAATTTTTCCACTAAACAAATCTTTTTGCCACCTCTTTTGATTATATAACCAAGCTCTGATAAAATAACTGCCTGTCAATCTCACACATCAAGTTAAGTCTAGCTTAACGCAAGTGTGGTGTCACCCGACTGGTATAAGAAATAATGCACAGATATGTCAGCGGGTGACGTTTTGATGAACCCCATCCACATTGGATATTGGTCACTTAAGTCATTTGTGGGAGTGGCTAGAGTAGACACTAACCATTGGTCAGTGAAACTTGTATGTGAGCATGAGGCGTGTATGTGGGATATATATCACTGGTCTGCGTCTGAATTTTTTTTTTCTGTGGTCTGACTTTTAAAAAATCTTTCTAGATCAATTTTTCTATGCTGATTTCAAATATGTAACTGCTTTATAAGAAATAATAACTCGAATATAGAGGGTCGAATTGTCCGGGGTCGAACTGTCCCGGGGGTTGAATAGTCCAGGCTCGAACTGTCCCGGGGGTTGAATAGTCCAGGGTTGAACTGTCCTGGGGGTCGAATAGTCCGGGGTCGAAGTCTCCCGGGGGTCAAATAGTCCGGGGTCGAACTCTCTCGGGGGTCAAATAGTCCGGGGTCGAACTCTCCCGGGGGTTGAATAGTCCGGGGTCAAAATGTCCTGGGGGTCAAATAGTCCGGGGTCGAACTCTCCCGGGGGTCGAAAAGTCGTTGAACCCTTAATTACAGCACAGTGAATAGATTAAATACATTACAAAGAGATGAATATATCAGGGAATAGCAGGTAAATGAAGACAAGCGATAAAAAGACTTTGGAGAGTAATGTATTAATACTTTATGGGTCTGAGATTAAATGCCTAGAAACTATAGTCGTGACCCTTGATGCAAAAACTGAGAAGTGCTCCTAGCCAGGCTGACTAAACAAACAAGTCTAAGGGAGACAATGTAAGACTTTTAAAACTTTACAAAAAACTTACCTTTTTACCTCCCATGGTCCTCATCATAGTTTCCCGAAAAAAAAAATTCAGACAGAATCTACCATTTTAAATTAACGACTTAAAAAAAAAATAAATGTTTTTGTTTACTACTTTTACGACCTGAAACTTTGTACCCACATAAAATGAGGTACCATTAGACAGTCTTTAGCTTCATATCTCACCCTCCCACCTCCTGACACCCTCCAGTGCTACAGGCAGCTGATGTATTAATTTGAGATGCAACTAACCAACGTAAACTGTTTTTTTTTATATGCTGCAGCCAATCGATCATCATGTACGAAACTTGAGGCATGTATTACATTAATTGAGGCGTGTATTACATTAATGTGAGGCGTGTATTACATTAATGTGAGGCGTGTATTACATTAATTGAGGCGTGTATTACATTAATGTGAGGCTTGTATTACATTAATGTGAGGCGTGCATTACATTAATGTGAGGCGTGTATTACATTAATGAGCGGTATGCATTACATTCACGCCGTTAGACAAAAGAAAGAAATTGGGATATTGAAACGTCTTCACTGTGACGGAAGAATGCTGGCAACATAAGTTAGTTCTTTACCAACTGGACATGGCAATACCCGTGCAGGGACAGAAATATTACATTATAGTCCCACAGAGGAAGAGGATGTATGGAGCAAACACACAGAAACACACAAACATACACAAACTCTCTCACACACATTCACACACACACACACACACACACACACACACAAACACACACACCTACTCACACACTCATAAATATACACACTCACACACGCTCACCCACACACTCGTACATATACATACTAACACACACTCACACACACACACACACTAGCAAACACGCTTCAAAAGAGACACACACTAGATCAGGCCTACAGATACACACACTCACACACACTCACACTAATTCAATAATAAACTCACACACAAACACACACACATGTGTAAAAATATCATGTAATATATAATGCACTAAAGTCACACAAAGAATATTTATCAAATACTAAATAAAGTTTCTACTTTGTCCCATCAGTGCAAAGAGTTATATTTTCATTTGTACAATTCATGATCCACTCACATTACGTTTCTACCATTTCACTAATGTCTCAAAATACAGCAAGAGTATATTCATTAAATTACAGAGTTAAACAAACACACCTCGTGTTAAATTACGACAATTTAATGACATCCCCTTCTACGTTTTATCTTACACTCTGGTATTTAAATTACTTTGCAAACTGTAGAGCATGGAGTTACAAAGGGAAGTAATACGTTGTATATAAATAAAATCACGATTTGTCTCCCTTCCTTACTTTTTTTTCCATTATGTGTTAGTGGGCGTTGTCAACTTTATACTGAGTTTATTCTATCAGATGTTTGTATTGATCATCATTGTCTTCTTTATATTTGTTTGAGGAAGTGTAAATAAAGGATCTATTATCTATCTATCTATCTATCTATCTATCTATCTATCTATCTATCTATCTATCTATCTATCTATCTATCTATCTATCTATCTATCTATCTATCTATCTATCTATCTATCTATCTATCCATCCATCCATCTAATCCATCCATCCATCCATCCATCCATCCATCCATCCATCCATCCATCCATCCATCTATCTATCTATCTATCTATCTATCTATCTATCTATCTATCTATCTATCTATCTATCTATCTATCTATCTATCTATCTATCTATCTATCTATCTATCTATCTATCTATCTATCTATCTATCTATCTATCTATCTATCTATCTATCTATCTATCCATCCATCCATCTATCTATCTATCTATCTATCTATCTATCTATCTATCTATCTATCTATCTATCTATCTATCTATCTATCTATCTATCTATCTATCTATCTTGATACCAAAGATTTATTAATGACTGAAATGAGACTATCTATCTATCTATCCATCTGTCTGTCTGTCTCTAATCCACGCACGTGCATTTAACCCACCTGTCACGCGCACACAAGTGTCTCATATTGTACACCTATATACTGATGTGTAAAAGACTTCCGGGTATAACCACAGGATAAACAGGGACCTTAACTTAGCAAGTGCTCACATTAAGCAATTCTTGCATTTTGTTGGGACCGTACACAAGGGTACATTTTAGGTGCCCCCCCCCCCCCATAGACAGCCTGCTGCTAATTTGAGAATATTTTATTGCGCCTCTGGTTCAATGACTGGCAATATTATTTCAACACAGCTGTCAGCCACAGCAGCTAGCCATAACATTCATCCACAAACACCCAGCCACAGCATTCATCCACAGCACCCAGCCACAGCACTCGGCCACAACCACCAGCCACAGCATTCATCCACAGCACCTATCCACAGCACCCAGCCACAGCACTCGGCCACAATCACCCAGCCACAGCACTCAGCCACAACCAGCAGCCACAGCATTCATCCACAGCACCCAGCCACAGCACTCGGCCACAACCACCAGCCACAGCATTCATCCACAGCACCCAGCCTTAGCACCCAGTCACAACCAACCAGTCACAACCACCCAGCCACAGCACTCGGCCACATCATTCATCCACAGCGCTCAGCCACAGCACTCAGCCACAACCACCCAGCTACAACCACTCAGCCACAGCACACAACCGCATCATTCATCCACAGCACTCAGCCACAACCACCCAGCCACAACCACTCAGCCACAGCACCCAGCCACAGCCACATCCACCCAGCCACAACCACTCAGCCACAGCACACAACCACATCATTCATCCACAGCACTCAGCCACAACCACCCAGCCACAACCATTCAGCGGTAGCACCCAGCCACAGCCACAACCACCCAGCCACAACCACTCAGCCACAGCACACAACCGTATCATTCATCTAAAGCACACAACCACAGCGCCCAGCCCAGCCTCCTATCACGAGCACACAACAACAAACAACCCAAGGCCCGGATCATGTCTCGCCTTATCTGAAAGACTGACATGCCCGTCTCTATTGACTCCGCTCTCACATAATGTACACTGCCCTTGTTATCACCGAGTCATTTTATTTATTTTGTTTCGTTCTCTCCCTTTGTTGCCGCCGGGTTGCCATGGCAACAGCTTTCTCTAAAGTCTACTTCAGGCATTGTTAACTGACCCGCTAGTTCGCACAGTAATTTGTTTTTTGTATTCTATTTTTTTTTTTGTTGTTCAAGTGCTCTAAAATTTTTGAGTTTTGTGCCCGGATAATGTATTTTATAATTTTTTTTTTAATCTGGAAAAAAATGAATTAGTATTTGAATGAAAACAGCAATTCTGAGTGTTATATTGTTATAATAAAAAAAAAATTAAATAAGAAAAAAAATTGAAATGCAAAAAATATTTCCCGATGTGCTAAAATGATTGGAGTTAACTCTATAAATAGATATCTAAAATTTTTCCTTGTCCAGGGGTGGGAAAATGTTTTGAATCGCGGGACAAATTGTGTTCTTCATATAGACAAACGGGAAAAACCAAGAACAAATGAATGTAGTGCTGAATTTAGATATAGTTGACATTAAATGTAAATATCATAGGTGTGAACGGAGGGGGGAGGGGCAGAGCACGGGGCCAGATCAAACAGCCGGACTGGCATGTAAATACCGATGGTGCAAAGCGCTCGACTGTCGACGTGAGATTCCTCGGTTCGATCCTCTGTGAGAAACCAAGGGAATTATTTCCAAGCTCTTTGTGAGAGCTGGTAAAATGTCCATCAAGTTCACCCAGAATTAAATGGGCACCCGGCTTTGGTAGGGCAATTAAACGGCGATGGGTCGTTACCTAAGGAACTATCTTTGTCTTTCAAATGTCGATGGATCGTTACCTAAGGAAACTATCTTTGTCTTTCAAATGTCGATGGGTCTTACCTAAGGAAACTAGATTTGTCTTACAAATGTCGATGGCATTCGTCTCTACACTTGTTTTTTTTTGGTTAGATTTAATGTTTCATGAGTTTGAATACAGCACATTCACACTCTCAGAGTGTTCTGCTGTAAATAAATACAAATAATATTTCCAGCTTTTTTTTGTTATTTTTTTTTCTGGGGGATTATCGTCTTGAGAACCGCTGAAGTGAGCAAGAAGGAAGATGTCAATAAATGTCGCCTGGCTTACAGTGTCATTCTTTTTGCTGTGTCGGCGTTTTTGTTTAGTTTTGTCAGGACAGCCGTCTATGTGATTATTTGCTGGTGGCATATGACGGCAGGTGGTTGTCTTGATATACTGGAAGGTGGTTGTCCTGACATACTGGCAGGTAGTAATACTGACTTACTGGCAGGTGGTTGTCTTGATATACTTGCAGGTGGTTGTCCTGGCATACTGGCAGGTAGTTATCCTGACATACTGGCAGGTGGTTGTCTTGACATACTGACAGGTTGTTATGTAAATTTTTACGTCAACCTTTGGAAAATTATATCAGTGCTGTGTAGGGGACGGATGGTCGTGCGGTAAAACGCTTGACTGTCGACCTGAAGGTACCTGGTTCGATCTCCGGTGATGACCAAGGAAATTGTTCAGGTCTTGGCTCAAGTTCCCGATATATCTCCCGTGGTGCCTCCATGGCCATTGCACTATCGGCTATGGTGGCGATGAAAGTAGGGCATCATAAAAACCGTCCCATTAGTGGTTTGTAGGATCTAAGAGATTTTTCATCTCATCCTTACAGGGAGGGACTTCACACATCAGTGCTGTGTCTCAATGACCACATCAAAAGAACGCAAACATATTCTTACTCCAAAATATTATTTTTTAGTAATTTTACATTATTATGGAAAATGACTGAGTCCCTTGGGCTCAGAGACTCCTGAATACAGATCAGGTTGTCCACCCTTGTGTCGGGACTGATAGTACCATCAGTATGGCATATTGCATTCTCTCCCCCCGCTCCCCCACTTATAATACACACATTTAACATTCTAGAATTAAACAAGCTGCTCGTGTGCAATGAAAGGGGGTGGGGAACAATCGCGGAGAAAGGGTCTATCCGGATATACCTGCAACATGATCATTGTTTTTTGTTTGCGTACCCCGGGTTACTGGAGCTGAACACCATTACACCGTGTTGGGCCCGCATAGACAGCTTCACTCTTCCAGATCAATACGTCTGGTTGGTCGACTAAACAATGGGCTTCACACACTCACAAACACACATATATACATGCATATTTAAGAAAAAAAGTAACATTAGGGACAAAGCTTTGCTATGTGGACACCTGGTCCACGTAAAGCGATCTCTCTCTCTCTCTGTCTCTCTCTCTCTCTGTGTTTCTCTCTGTCTCTCTCTCTGTGTCTCTCTCTACCTCTCTCTCTCTGTCTCTCTCTCTCTGTCTCTCTGTCTCTCTCTCTCTCTCTGCCTCTCTCTCTCTCTCTCTGTCTCTCTCTGTCTATATGTATATAGTACTATCTCTGTCTATATGTATATTGTACTATCTCCATGGTAAACATTTTCGGGGGCCGCGTGTCCAAAATTCAACCAAAAAAAAATAATTTATAGCAAAGTGCCAACACTCCAATTAAAATAAAAGGAAGTGATAATTTAGTCTCGTGACCACAGATGAGGGTCTGCGTGCCGACTGTGGCTCGCGTGCCATATATTAAACCACCACTGTCCTCGAGTCTCACCTAAACCACTGTCATACGCCAGACAATGTAATGGTAATCTAGTTTTATAATTATAGAACAATCTGTTATCATTACCTTAGTGGAAGAAAAACCTACAAAAGAGGAAAAAAAAGACAGAGCAATTGTTAGGCCATTATTCGTTATACGCGGTCATCCCGCTAAGCGATGTTTTCGTTATAAGCGACTGGTGATGAGGATGTGGAGATCCTTGGTTGGCCAGGTTTTTGACGCCATAAGATGCCAGTCTCAAATCTCTTTGCCTGTTGTTGGCTGATCTGAAAATCGTTAACTTATTATTAAATCTTTGAATGGATGCTACTTCAATCCTGTAAGCAGCTATACTTTGTGATAGAAACAGAAGCCAGAGAACAATGATGGCCGTTTCACGATGGTTCAGAAGAACATAAAACCTGGCCTACATAATTTGATTTTCTAAGAGAAAAATAAAACACACTGAGATGAAGTGGAAAGTTTAATTAGTTGACTATTGGACTTAATTTCATTTGGAGAAATGAAATCCTTTTATGGAGAACTTAAATGAATCGTAAAAGCTAAATGTTATCACAGAAATATTGACTTCTGCTGAAAAATGTTTTTTTTAATTTTCACAGAAGAATCTAAATCGATAATAGTTTGAGCCATTGTTTTATAATTGGCCGAATTTGATGACATGAATGTGTTGTAAACGACCCTATTACAAAAAATGCTTTCAGTTAGCTGAAAACTGACACACACACTATATATATATATATATATATATATATATATATATATATATATATATATATTAGTTTATTGTTCTAAGTACTATATCAATACCAGGTCAAATCACTAATGGACCGTTCACATATTATGTAACGCTAAAATGATCCCCCCCCTCCTCCTTTAGGTGGAATTACCATTTGACAATTAAAACACTTTAAATAAACATAATATAAATCAGGGATATAAACAAACTTGATGAAACCAAGAGTATGGAGAACATTTCTGACGATTGGTGGATTTTTCCCCACCTGCAGCATCCAGGCACTCCGAGAAGGGGGCAGGGGGGTCATTGCCAGGGGGCCCGTATCTGTAAGGGGGCCCGGCCGCCCCGACCGTGTCAATTTTTTTCACGACTTATTGTTTATTAAGGGGCCCGCAATGATGTCCTGCCCTGGGGCCCGTGTTGACTCTCGGCGCCACTGGCAGCATCAAAGAGCAATATTTTCATCATTTAGATATTCTAAGGCACCGTGATGGGGCGGCATTCTCATTGTCCAACCTGGGCGCTAGTAACCATGGTTACGCCACTGGTTTAAAAAAAAAAAAGAATAATTGACGAATTATATAAAAAAAAAAAAAACATTTTGGCACTGAGGGCTTTCGGTATTTCGGTATTACAACGATTTAAAACTGAAACTGTATATTTTAATTTCTTCATATTTTTAAAATGAGAGACACTGGGCAGTGGATTACGACAAGGGGGGCCCGCCGATGTCCCATGGACCGCGAATTAAAAATCAACCGCCCACTCCTCTAGGCTGTTTAGTGACACAATACTCTCATATATAAAAGTTGCAATAGTTGAACAACGAAATCATCAACCAAAATTCCCTCATATATAAAAGTTGCAATAGTTAAACAATGAAAACATCAACCAAAATTCTCTCATATATAAAAGTTGCAATAGTCTGAACAACGAAATCATCAACCAAAATACTCTCATATATAAAAGTTGCAATAGTTGAACAACGAAATCATCAACCAAAATACTCTCATATATAAGTTGCAATAGTCTGAACAACGAAATCATCAACCAGAATACTCTCATGTATAAAAGTTGCAATAGTCTGAACAACGAAATCATCAACCAGAATACTCTCATGTATAAAAGTTGCAATAGTCTGAACAACGAAATCATCAACCAGAATACTCTCATGTATAAAAGTTGCAATAGTTGAACAACGAAATCAGCAACCAAAATACTCTCATATATAAAAGTTGCAATAATTGAACAACAAAATCATCAACCAAAATACTCTCATATATAAAAGTTGCAATAGTTGAACAATTAAATCATCAACCAAAATACTCTCATATATAAAAGTTGCAATAGTTGAACAACGAAATCATCAACCAAAATACTCTCATATATAAGTTGCAATAGTCTGAACAACGAAATCATCAACCAGAATACTCTCATGTATAAAAGTTGCAATAGTCTGAACAACGAAATCATCAACCAGAATACTCTCATGTATAAAAGTTGCAATAGTTGAACAACGAAATCATCAAACAAAATACTCTCATATATAAAAGTTGCAATAGTTGAACAACGAAATCATCAACCAAAATACTCTCATATATAAAAGTTGCAATAGTTGAACAACGAAATCATCAACCAAAATACTCTCATATATAAAAGTTGCAATAGTTGAACAACGAAATCATCAACTTCATTTCAGACAAGAAAAAAACTAAACGCAAAGGCTGGCATTGTTGTTGTTTTTTTTTCAAATGACTTTTTGTGTGTGTCTGTTTGTGTGTTATTGCCCGCGCGCGTGTTCATCAAGGGAAGTAACGCACTCATACGCGGTTTTGGGGGGGGGGGTGTTATAGTCCTGGTGTAAGCTAACCGCCACTTAATTAAACAGTCAAACAGCTGCGGCATAGCGCGCGCACACAAATAACAAAAAAAAAAACAACTTTTTTTTGTCAATTTCCAGGTTGAGTTACCTTCACTGGCCTACATCATTTTTTCTTTTTTAAAAATTGTTATTATTATTGGGTTATAGCCAGGAGCAAGTAACTCGCGGTATTAAATTGTGGTATTATCCCTTTAATCTGATATTTTTAGGAAGTCGATAGCGTTGAAGGATTAGTGGATGAGGGTAACAGGGAGTATTGATGGTGAATGGAGGTGAAATGGGTTTCAGTGTAAATACGTGACTGTATTAGGAACTGGAAACTTACACGTAATGTATGCACAAATAATATGTGTGTGTGTTTGTGTGTGTGTGTGTGTGTGTGTGTGTGTGTGTGAAGTCCCTGTAAGGATGATATGAAATATCTTACGTCCTATTCAACACACAAAGGACTTGTTTTTTTTGTGAGCCTTTCTTACATTCCCATCATAGGCGGTTGTATTATGACAATGGAGGCACCACGGGGGATCTAATTGGGGGGGAGGGATTTAATAGTGACCTGACCTTATCCATTGGTCCTCCTCCTCACCGGAGATTGAACTAGGGACCATCAGGTCTACAGTCGAGCAACAAGTAATATATGGCGCTATTTATAACTTCCTCGTGAAGGCATTGTCCCAAAGATCATAGATCGAACTCTCAAATAGCCGGAGGGCATGAGTGTCGGTCTTGTAGCTCATGACACGGTCTAGCGGCTCACTTGCCACAGTCTACCGGCACACTTGCCACAGTTTAACGGAAAGCTTGACACAGTCTACCGGCACACTTGCCACAGTTTAACGGAAAGCTTGACACAGTCTACCGGCACACTTGCCACAGTTTAACGGAAAGCTTGACACAGTCTACCGGCACACTTGCCACAGTTTAACGGAAAGCTTGACACAGTCTACCGGCACACATGCCACAGTTTAACGGAAAGCTTGACACAGTTTACCGGCACACATAACACAGTCTAGCGGCACACATGACACAGTTTAGCGGCACACTTGACACAGTCTAGCGGCACACATGACACAGTCTACCGGCACACTTGACACAGTCTAGCGGCACACATGACACAGTCTACCGGCACACTCGACACAGTCTAGCGGCACACATGACACAGTCTACCGGCACACTCGGCACAGTCTAGCGGCACACATGACACAGTCTACCGGCACACATGACACAGTCTAGCGGCACACATGGCACAGTCTACCGGCACACTCGACACAGTCTAGCGGCACACATGACACAGTCTAGCGGCACACTCGACACAGTCTAGCGGCACACTCGACACAGTCTAGCGGCACACTCGACACAGTCTACCGGCACACTTGACACAGTCTACCGGCACATTCGACGCAGTCTAGCGGCACACTCGACACAGTCTAACGGCACACTTGAAACAATCTAGCGGCACACTTGACACAGTCTAGCGGCACACTCGACACAGTCTAGCGGCACACCTGCCACAGTCTAGCGGCACACCTGCCACAGTCTAGCGGCACACTCGACACAGTCTAGCGGCACACTCGACACAGTCTAGCGGCACACCTGACACAGTCTAGCGGCACACCTGACACAGTCTAACGGCACACTTGCCACAGTCTAGCGGCACACCCGACACAGTCTTACGGCACACCCGACACAGTTTAACGGAAAGCTTGACACAGTCTAACGGCACACTTGACACGATCTAACGGCACACTTGACACAGTCTAGCGGCACACTTGACACAGTCTAACGGTACACTTGATACAGTCTAACGGCACACTTGACACGATCTAACGGCAAACTTGACACAGTCTAACGGCACACTTGACACGATCTAACGGCACATCTGACACAGTCTAGCGGCACACTTGACACAGTATAACGGCACACTTGACACGATCTAACGGCACACTTGACACAGTCTAGCGGCACACTTGACACAGTCTAACGCCACACTTGACACGATCTAACGGCACACTTGCTTGACACGATCTAACGGCACACTTGACACAGTCTAACGGCACACTTGACACAGTCTAACGGCACACTTGACACGATCTAACGGCACACCTGACACAGTCTAACGGCACACTTGACACAGTCTAACGGCACACTTGACACGATCTAACGGCACACTTGACACAGTCTAGCGGCACACTTGACACAGTCTAACGGTACACTTGATACAGTCTAACGGGCACACTTGACACGATCTAACGGCAAACTTGACACAGCTCTAACGGCACACTTGACACGATCTAACGGCACACCTGACACAGTCTAGCGGCACACTTGACACAGTATAACGGCACACTTGACACGATCTAACGGCACACTTGACACAGTCTAGCGGCACACTTGACACAGTCTAACGCCACACTTGACACGATCTAACGGCACACTTGCTTGACACGATCTAACGGCACACTTGACACAGTCTAGCGGCACACTTGACACAGTCTAACGGCACACTTGACACGATCTAACGGCACACCTGACACAGTCTAACGGCACACTTGACACAGTCTAACGGCACACTTGACACGATCTAACGGCACACTTGACACAGTCTAGCGGCACACTTGACACAGTCTAACGGCACACTTGACACGATCTAACCGCACACTTGACACAGTCTAGCGGCACACTTGACACAGTCTAACGGCACACTTGACACGATCTAACGGCACACTTGACACAGTCTAGCGGCACACTTGACACAGTCTAGCGGGCACACTCGACACAGTATAACGGCACACTTGACACGATCTAACGGCACACTTGACACAGTCTAGCGGCACACTTGACACAGTCTAACGGCACACTTGACACGATCTAACGGCACACCTGACACAGTCTAACGGCACACTTGACACAGTCTAACGGCACACTTGACACGGTCTAACGGCACACTTGACACAGTCTAGCGGCACACTTGACACAGTCTAACGGCACACTTGACACGATCTAACCGCACACTTGACACAGTCTAGCGGCACACTTGACACAGTCTAACGGCACACTTGACACGATCTAACGGCACACTTGACACAGTCTAGCGGCACACTTGACACAGTCTAGCGGCACACTCGACACAGTCTAACGGCACACTTGACACAGTCTAACGGCACACTTGACACAGTCTAGCGGCACACCTGACACAGTCTAACGGCACACCTGACACAGTCTAACGGCACACTTGCCACAGTCTAGCGGCACACCCGACACAGTCTTACGGCACACCCGACACAGTTTAACGGAAAGCTTGACACAGTCTAACGGCACACTTGACACGATCTAACGGCACACTTGACACAGTCTAACGGCACACTTGACACAGTCTAACGGTACACTTGATACAGTCTAACGGCACACTTGACACGATCTAACGGCAAACTTGACACAGTCTAACGGCACACTTGACACGATCTAACGGCACACCTGACACAGTCTAGCGGCACACTTGACACAGTATAACGGCACACTTGACACGATCTAACGGCACACTTGACACAGTCTAGCGGCACACTTGACACAGTCTAACGCCACACTTGACACGATCTAACGGCACACTTGCTTGACACGATCTAACGGCACACTTGACACAGTCTAACGGCACACTTGACACGATCTAACGGCACACCTGACACAGACTAGCGGCACACTTGACACAGACTAGCGGCACACTTGACACAGTCTAACGGCACACTTGACACAGTCTAGCGGCACACTTGACACAGTCTAGCGGCACACTTGACACGATCTAACGGCACACCTGACAGAGTCTAACGGCACACCTGACACAGTCTAGCGGCACACTTGACACAGTCTAGCGGCACACTTGACACGATCTAACGGCACACCTGACACAGTCTAACGGCACACTTGACACAGTCTAACGGCACACTTGACACGATCTAACGGCACACTTGACACAGTCTAGCGGCACACTTGACACAGTCTAACGGCACACTTGACACGATCTAACGGCACACCTGACACAGTCTAACGGCACACTTGACACAGTTTAACGGCACACTTGACACGATCTAACGGCACACTTGACACAGTCTAGCGGCACACTTGACACAGTCTAACGGCACACTTGACACGATCTAACCGCACACTTGACACAGTCTAGCAGCACACTTGACACAGTCTCAACGGCACACTTGACACGATCTAACGGCACACTTGACACAGTCTAGCGGCACACTTGACACAGTCTAGCGGCACACTCGACACAGTCTAACGGCACACTTGACACAGTCTAACGGCACACTTGACACAGTCTAGCGGCACACCTGACACAGTCTAGCGGCACACTTGACACAGTATAACGGCACACTTGACACGATCTAACGGCACACTTGACACAGTCTAGCGGCACACTTGACACAGTCTAACGCCACACTTGACACGATCTAACGGCACACTTGCTTGACACGATCTAACGGCACACTTGACACAGTCTAACGGCACACTTGACACAGTCTAACGGCACACTTGACACGATCTAACGGCACACCTGACACAGTCTAACGGCACACTTGACACAGTCTAACGGCACACTTGACACGATCTAACGGCACACTTGACACAGTCTAGCGGCACACTTGACACAGTCTAACGGTACACTTGATACAGTCTAACGGCACACTTGACACGATCTAACGGCAAACTTGACACAGTCTAACGGCACACTTGACACGATCTAACGGCACACCTGACACAGTCTAGCGGCACACTTGACACAGTATAACGGCACACTTGACACGATCTAACGGCACACTTGACACAGTCTAGCGGCACACTTGACACAGTCTAACGCCACACTTGACACGATCTAACGGCACACTTGCTTGACACGATCTAACGGCACACTTGACACAGTCTAGCGGCACACTTGACACAGTCTAACGGCACACTTGACACGATCTAACGGCACACCTGACACAGTCTAACGGCACACTTGACACAGTCTAACGGCACACTTGACACGATCTAACGGCACACTTGACACAGTCTAGCGGCACACTTGACACAGTCTAACGGCACACTTGACACGATCTAACCGCACACTTGACACAGTCTAGCGGCACACTTGACACAGTCTAACGGCACACTTGACACGATCTAACGGCACACTTGACACAGTCTAGCGGCACACTTGACACAGTCTAGCGGCACACTCGACACAGTCTAACGGCACACTTGACACGATCTAACGGCACACTTGACACAGTCTAGCGGCACACTTGACACAGTCTAACGGCACACTTGACACGATCTAACGGCACACCTGACACAGTCTAACGGTACACTTGACACAGTCTAACGGCACACTTGACACGATCTAACGGCACACTTGACACAGTCTAGCGGCACACTTGACACAGTCTAACGGCACACTTGACACGATCTAACCGCACACTTGACACAGTCTAGCGGCACACTTGACACAGTCTAACGGCACACTTGACACGATCTAACGGCACACTTGACACAGTCTAGCGGCACACTTGACACAGTCTAGCGGCACACTCGACACAGTCTAACGGCACACTTGACACAGTCTAACGGCACACTTGACACAGTCTAGCGGCACACCTGACACAGTCTAACGGCACACCTGACACAGTCTAACGGCACACTTGCCACAGTCTAGCAGCACACCCGACACAGTCTTACGGCACACCCGACACAGTTTAACGGAAAGCTTGACACAGTCTAACGGCACACTTGACACGATCTAACGGCACACTTGACACAGTCTAGCGGCACACTTGACACAGTCTAACGGTACACTTGATACAGTCTAACGGCACACTTGACACGATCTAACGGCAAACTTGACACAGTCTAACGGCACACTTGACACGATCTAACGGCACACCTGACACAGTCTAGCGGCACACTTGACACAGTATAACGGCACACTTGACACGATCTAACGGCACACTTGACACAGTCTAGCGGCACACATGACACAGTCTAACGCCACACTTGACACGATCTAACGGCACACTTGCTTGACACGATCTAACGGCACACTTGACACAGTCTAACGGCACACTTGACACGATCTAACGGCACACCTGACACAGACTAGCGGCACACTTGACACAGACTAGCGGCACACTTGACACAGTCTAACGGCACACTTGACACAGTCTAGCGGCACACTTGACACAGTCTAGCGGCACACTTGACACGATCTAACGGCACACCTGACAGAGTCTAACGGCACACTTGACACAGTCTAGCGGCACACTTGACACAGTCTAGCGGCACACTTGACACGATCTAACGGCACACCTGACACAGTCTAACGGCACACTTGACACAGTCTAACGGCACACTTGACACGATCTAACGGCACACTTGACACAGTCTAGCGGCACACTTGACACAGTCTAACGGCACACTTGACACGATCTAACGGCACACCTGACACAGTCTAACGGCACACTTGACACAGTCTAACGGCACACTTGACACGATCTAACGGCACACTTGACACAGTCTAGCGGCACACTTGACACAGTCTAACGGCACACTTGACACGATCTAACCGCACACTTGACACAGTCTAGCGGCACACTTGACACAGTCTAACGGCACACTTGACACGATCTAACGGACACTTGACACAGTCTAGCGGCACACTTGACACAGTCTAGCGGCACACTCGACACAGTCTAACGGCACACTTGACACAGTCTAACGGCACACTTGACACAGTCTAGCGGCACACCTGACACAGTCTAACGGCACACTTGACACAGTCTAACGGCACACTTGACACAG
>JAGDYQ010000208.1:1056538-1067967 GCA_021962125.1 Bulinus truncatus
AAGGTAATAGTAAGTATTGAGAAAGCCATTGTTTCTGATGTGTAATGTAATGTAATAGTAAGTATTGAGAAAGCCATTGTTTCTAATGTGTAATGTAATGTAATAGTAAGTATTGAGAAAGCCATTGTTTCTAATGTGTAATGTAATGTAATAGTAAGTATTGAGAAAGCCCTTGTTTCTAATGTGTAATGTAATGTAATAGTAAGTATTGAGAAAGCCATTGTTTCTAATGTGTAATGCAATGTAATAGTAAGTATTGAGAAAGCCATTGTTTCTAATGTGTAATGTAATAGTAAGTATTGAGAAAGCCCTTGTTTCTAATGTGTAATGTAATGTAATAGTAAATATTGAGAAAGCCATTGTTTCTAATGTGTAATGTAATGTAATAGTAAGTATTGAGAAAGCCATTGTTTCTAATGTGTAATGTAATAGTAAGTATTGAGAAAGCCCTTGTTTCTAATGTGTAATGTAATGTAATAGTAAATATTGAGAAAGCCATTGTTTCTAATGTGTAATGTAATGTAATAGTAAGTATTGAGAAAGCCCTTGTTTCTAATGTGTAAGGTTATAGTAAGTATTGAGAAAGCCATTGTTTCTAATGTGCAATGTAAAAGTAAGTATTGAGAAAGCCCTTGTTTCTAATTCTGTTTATTCAATAAAAAAATCAGAAAAAATTTTAGAAAAATAAATATCGATCATTTAAAACTATAAACAAAGGAAAATTAATTATGTATTGAGAATTCGCGTTTCTAAATTTGTTATGTTTATTACTGCAGTTTCTACAATTGTTATGTTTATTACTGCAGTTTCTACAATTGTTATGTTTATTACTGCAGTTTCTACAATTGTTATGTTTATTACTGCAGTTTCTACAATTGTTATGTTTATAACTGCAGTTTCTACAATAGTTATGTTTAATACCACAGTTTCTACAATTGTTATGTTTATTACTGCACTTTCTAAAATTGTTATGTTTAATACCACAGTTTCTACAATTGTTATGTTTATTACTGCAGTTTCTACAATTGTTATGTTTATTACTGCAGTTTCTACAATTGTTATGTTTAATACCACAATTTCTACAATTGTTATGTTTATTACCGCAGTTTCTACAATTGTTATGTTTATTACTGCAGTTTCTACAATTGTTATGTTTATTACCACAGTTTTTACAATTGTTATGTTTATTACCGCAATGCTTTTTGGTGTACTGTCGGAGTTATGGTTAATAGCGTGAATCCTGTTTACATTTTTTTTGTATAGATATAAATTGTGCATTGAGTCACCTTAATTTTGGAATTTGGTAGAATCTCCTAGACGTCAACAAAAGCAACATCAATCCGCCCAATAAACAAACTGTTTATATATCACTAGCCTGTATACTAGGAAAAGTAGGGTCGATTGGTACGGCTGATATGTATTTCTTCACTTCGATGATTTATGGAATCGATAATAATTTTAGAATCTGGTAGAGTGTCCTAGACTGCAGCAACAACAACAACAACAACAGCAGAACCCATAAACAAATTGTTTACATATATATCACTAGCCTGTGATCAGTTAGAACGGCTGATATGCATTTCTTGACTTGGCTGATCTGTTGAATCGATGGCGTCATAAAACGAATAATTTTTGTTTAATATATGTTCTAGCAATTGCGTTCATGGCATAGAGCGGTTAACTGGAAAAAAGTTTTTATTTTGATGGTTGGAACAGTTTATGGAAACTAAAAAATCCATGTATTCTCTTATATTTTAACCACGTAAAAACTAACTGGAACTATTTCGAGGTACACAGAATTCAGTCCTTAGCTCCATTACTTTACTGACATACTCATTACAGAATTAGTTCTGTAGTTCTCTACTTCACTGACATACTCATTACAGAATTCAGTCTGTAATTCCATACTTCTCTGACATACTCATTACAGAATTAAGTCTGTAGTTCTCTACTTCACTGACATACTCATTACAGAATTCAGTCTGTAGTTCCATACTTCTCTGACATACTCATTACAGAATTCAGTCTGTAGTTCCATACTTCTCTGACATACTCATTACAGAATTCAGTCTGTAGTTCCATACTTCTCTGACATACTCATTACAGTATTCAGTCTGTAGTTCCATACTTCTCTGACATACTCATTACAGAATTCAGTCTGTAGTTCCATACTCATTACAGAATTCAGTCTGTAGTTCCATACTTCTCTGACATACTCATTACAGAATTCAGTCTGTAGTTTCATGCTTCTCTGACATACTCATTACAGAATTCAGTCTGTAGTTCCCTAGTTATCTGACATACTCATTACAGAATTCAGTCTGTAGTTCCCTAGTTCTCTGACATACTCATTACAGAATTCAGTCTGTAGTTCCCTAGTTCTCTGACATACTCATTACAGAATTCAGTCCTTTTAGTCTGATGTTGGTGTTTCACGTGCCACTAATGATCAGCGAGAAAGTCACAACAATTGAGTCCCCTCTCCCTGGACCTGATCGACTTAGTACTCTAGCGATAATTGCAGTCATCTTGAAATACATAGACTAAACAAAACACATGACAATATACATGTGTGTGTGTCTCTCTCTGTCACTCTCTCTCTGTCTCTCTCATTGTCTCTCTCTCGTTGTCTCTCTGTCACTCTTTCTGTCTCTCTCTCTCTCTGTCTCTCTCTCTGTCTGTCTATCTCTCTCTGCCTCTCTCTCTCTCTCTCTCATTGTCCCTCTGTTACTCTATGTACTCTTCTCTTCTCATCTCACCAAACCAACTAATTATCAATACAATAGTCCGATTATAAATTGAATCGAACACAATCGAATCTTGCACTCCGTTGCTTTGGCTTGTTAAAAATAAACATACCTCCCCCCTCCTACTACCCCTCGCTCCTCCCCCCTCCTACTACCCCTCGCTCCTCCCCCCTCCTACTACCCCTCGCCCCTCCCCCCTCCTACTACCCCTCGCCCCTCCCCCCTCCTACTACCCCTCGCTCCTCCCCCCTCCTACTACCCCTCGCTCCTCCCCCCTCCTACTACCCCCCTCGCTCCTCCCCCTCCTACTACCCCTCGCTCCTCCCCCTCCTACTACCCCTCGCTCCTCCCCCCTCCTACTACCCCTCGCTCCTCCCCCCTCCTACTACCCCTCGCTCCTCCCCCCTCCTACTACCCCTCGCCCCTCCCCCCTCCTACTACCCCCTCGCCCCTCCCCCTCCTACTACCCCCTCGCCCCTCCCCCCCCTCCTACTACCCCCCTCGCCCCTCCCCCTCCTACTACCCCTCGCCCCTCCCCCCTCCTACTACCCCTCGCCCCTCCCCCCCTCCTACTACCCCTCGCCCTTCCCCCTCCCTACTACCCCTCGCCCCCCCCCCTCCCTACTACCCCTCGCTCCTCCCCCCCCTCCCTACTACCCCTCGCCCCTCCCCCCTCCTACTACCCCTCGCCCCTCCCCCTCCTACTACCCCTCGCCCCTCCCCCCTCCTACTACCCCTCGCTCCTCCCCCCCTCCTACTCACCCCTCGCCCCCTCCCCTCCTACTACCCCCTCGCTCCCTCCCCCTCCCCTCCCCGCCCCCTCTCCCATTATGTGTTGCGTTTTTATGCTTTTAACTGCGTGCTCTCAGTTGCTGATACATTTTTTTAATTACCCCGATTTCTTCAACTAATTTACAAGCTTTTAAACAATTTAGAAATCTCCAGTGAATTCTTAAAAATTTTTTCTATTTGTTATGTTGTTGCTTACAAAAAAAAAATTGTTTGTTGATTTTTTTTTTAATGTTGTATTTAAAATTAGCTGCAGCTTAATTCCTTTCATTTGAGACAAATCTCTTTAGACCCTATAACGAAAAAAAAAAATTAAGTTCAGAGATAAAAAGTTTAAAATATAAAATTAAATTTAAAAAAAGGGAAATAACAATAAGACGGCTGTATCCAAAATTCAACGTGTAAAAAGTAAACTCGTTGCTTGTCTTATCCTGAAAACACCGGCAGGAACAATAACTCACACTCACTGGCGTTTATCTCCCCCTTGAATCCAGTCTTCGAGTTATTTGCCGCTGAGGACAAAATGTTCAAGGGACAGAAAAAAAAATCATGACGTCAATATCTAGTGAAGCGTTGAAGACACTTGATGAAATTTCATGCACCCCCCCCCGACTTTCTCTCTCTCTCTCTCCCCCCCCCCCACTCTCATTCCCCGCAAATGTGCCACCACCCTACAACCCCTCACCCCATTCCCTCTCATCCCCTCCCCCACCACCCTGGTCTTCCCCCCTGTCCTCCAAACCTTCTTTCTCCACCTTTCTCCGACTTTCATCACCCTGCCTATCTCCTTATCATTTAGAGAGAGAGAGAGAGAGAGAGAGAGAGAGAGAGAGAGAGAGGGAGAGAGAGAGAGAGAGAAACTTTACTCAAGCTCTTTAAGTGACGTAGACAACTTCAGTAAACTCTCGGTGCCAAAATGGTTGTACAAAGACTTGGTTTTGTGGCTGTTGAAAAAAAAAACAGGTGGGCTTGGAGAGGGGGGGGGAGAGAGAAAGAAATATAAAGAAGTGGGTTAGGTGGCGTAGAAATAGTTGGCGGGTAGTGGGTTAGTACTGAGGTAGGGCAAGTAGTTTAGTTTTCAAGAGATTTATTTTATACGAAAGTGTTTGGTTTTCATTCAACGTTTCATTGTTTTATGCTGACAACTTTGAATTTAAAAAAAAAATTGAATGGGGGGGGGGTACATTTGAGTACATCAAATCCGTTTGCAATAAAGGCAACCAGTGGCGTAGCGAGCTTAGCTCGTGCCTGGGGCACAATACCTTTTTTAGCGCCCCCCCTTCCATTGAAAAAAACATATTATATGTAATATATACCATTTGGCGCCCCCTTGTGAGCAGCGTCCGGGGTCATGACGCCCCCTTGCCCCCACCCCCTCGCTACGCCACTCAAGGCAACCAATCAAAAGAGTGCGATGTAAAATCCTCCATTAACGCAGGGATCCTACTCATTTGGAGTCCCACCATCCTTTCCCCGAGGGAAGGTGACCCCCTACAAGAGGTCATGCCAGTTGACCTGATTAACTGAAAAATACAAATCTTTATTTACAGATAAAAGAGTTACATAGATCAATTAAAGAATCAATAGCGGTTTATATTTGATCCTTATATTTTATTTTAATAATTTCTTTTAAAAGTCATTGGAATTTGGGGATGCTGCAAGACAGTCGTCTCTCGCGACTTAGCGCATCAACTTTCGCGGCTTCACCGCATTGCGGTTTTTATAGGGGAAAGCGTCATCTAAAAACAGTCTAAAAGATCGTAAAAATATTTGTGTTGATGCTTAGAGTTCATTTACCAAATAAAAAAATCGATTAGTAAATAATCAATCCTACGTCGTAGTCTCGTAGAAATTCTTTTATAGTCTGGAACCGATTTACTGCCATAAACGAGGTTCTACTTTTTTTGCGTAATCACATTTTTATGGTGCGCGTTTTACGTGCTTTTGGAGTTGGATCTACTTTTTGAGACTAAGTACCCCGCCCGTCCAGTCTCCCCCACACTCTAGTGTGCACGTTTAATGACTATATAGTCTCGTCTAGTCACTCAAGGCGTTAATTAATGAAACCTTAATTAGACACCTTTATGGGTTTCGGTTAAGGGGAGTGAATATGCCGTCGGTGGAGACTCCCACCAAGTTTGAGCTCCCTTTTAAGAGCGAGCTGAGACTGAGACTGTAAGATCTCGATGAGATGCCAGTGTCGGCACCTTCTAATATAAGTACAACACAACACCATAACCTCACGACTTAGTCCTTTTCAACAATCGCTTGAGTTACTAATCGTTCTAGTATTGAAAAAACATTTTTGGGTGTGTGTGTGTGTGTATGTGTGTGTGTAAATTATCGATTATGGATTGATCTGTAGCTGATCCCCACTAAATCAATTTTTCACAAATGTGAGTCATTGACCATGGGCGGCACCTTACTTTCATTAAAATTATAAATAAGGTGCAAAGGGGGGGGGGATCTGTACCATGATCTACACATTATAGTTTTTAATACGTATGGAAATCGTTCCATAAAATCTTTCTAAAAATACACATTTTCGTTGTCGTTCGGAATTTCTATAAGAATTATTTCAAAGGCGTTTCCTCCACATGACGTTAAGCAAGACATCCTAAGCATGACGTATTTTGATGCGTTGATACAGAGGCGGTCTCGGATTTACGAGGGGGGGTCAAGGTCAAGATCATTCACGGGTCAGTGACTAGTGTTATATTCGAAGCCTGAATCAAACGTTAAGTTTTGCTACATTATTAAACCTCCAACCATGGGCTCCCATCAGACGCGGGGGCTATAGCAGGTCAACTGAAACCGTTACTGGGGTACACATGGGAGGAAATAAAAATAAAAAAAATAAAATTTAATACACAAACAAAAAACAAAAAACAAACAAAACTTCAAATTAGGGTCAAATGTTGCAAAAGTATCACCGGCCACAATCACAACAATGAAAAGTGTTATTTATGCATGGCAGACAGAAATTAAAACTGCTAAAAAATTAATTACACGCCGGACTTTGAATTTCAAAGTATGTTCGTATTCTAAGGCATTTGAAAAACTTTAGCTCGGTTTCCAAGCTGTTCGACTTAAAAGGCATTCGTATTTCGGAAATGGTAGACTGCGGCATTTTTAGATTCCGCCCCGGGCGGCACAGTCTCTAACTACGAATAGGAGACGTTTTGTTTGTTTTGGGAATACTTTATTTTATTTTATCTTCATCGCCTAAAAAAACCGCCATATTATCACACCCCCTCTTTCACGCCATCTCCCCGCTTCCCGCCTAAATTGACGAGGAAAAAAAATTAAACCAAAAAAAAAAATAAAAATAAATTATTTGGCTCATGAAAAAAAAATATCATCAAGACGATCAACAATAACAACAATAAAAACAAACAACAACAAACGATAACATCATTTTCCTCTTCTTTTTTTTTACACAACGTCACGGCTAACTTGTCAATTTTTTCCCCCTGCCTTATTTTCCCTGCGTCAACACCCATTGAAGTAATTTCAAGTTGTCAGCCGTAGGAGAATGGGTTTTTTGCTTGTTGTCTTTTAGCTTTTAGATATTTGCTCTATTTGCGAAACAATTGTCGTGGGAATTATCGGCCACTTTACTTTGTGGTGGAACGGGTTTGAACTTCGAGAAGAATTATCACACTTGTCCCCTACCGCAGTGGTTGTTATTTGGGCAGGGACAGTTGGGCATTGCAGGGAGGGTTATAGAGATTTAAAAATTATTTTGAAGTGTTTGTGATCATTGAGGGTAGGATAGAAGAATGAAGTGCCGCTGGCATGTAAGAGTACATCAAGTGACACAGGGAAATGACCTCAGTGGTCAAATACATTTTTGGACAAATACATTTTTATAATTATGTTGTTTCCCCATTCCCATTAGATTCCCTTAAACGTCTTTTATAGCATCAATTAACCTGACTGGACATATCTACATATCTATCTATCTATCTATCTATCTAATCTATCTATCAATCCATCCATACATCCATTCACCCACTCACCCATCTATCTATCTATCTATCTATCTATCTATCTATCTATCTATCTATCTATCTATCTATCTATCTATCTATCTATCTATCTATCTATCTATCTATCTATCTATCTATCTATCTATCTATCTATCTATCTATCTATCACTCTATACTATTTACCAATATATCATAATGAAAAAATTCCTTTATATACCGTCATCAATAGTTCTACAACCATAAGTCTATCCATCTATCTAAAAACATATCTTCCTAGCATGCCAGAATATTCTACCTTCATTCAATCCATCCATCGAATCTACATATCTTCCGAACTAACCACCCAACTATTTACCAATACATAAATAGCAATCAATCATATATCTGTCTACATGTTTCTATAATTGCTCCTTCATCTGTATATTATTGAAAGAGTTTCTAAGCCAACCGTCCATCTATCGAGCTACCCACCTTTCAACACAACTACCCACCATAACCATAGTTCCGTCTGCTTGTCCGAATGATGTGCGCACCACATACCCTAGTTCCGTCTGATTGTCCGAATGATGTGCGCACCACATACCATAGTTCCGTCTGTCCGAATGATGTGCGCACCACATACCATAGTTCCGTCTGATTGTCAGAATGATGTGCGCACCACATACCATAGTTCCGTCTGTCAGAATGATGTGCGCACCACATACCCTAGTTCCGTCTGATTGTCCGAATGATGTGCGCACCACATACCATAGTTCCGTCTGATTGTCCGAATGATGTGCGCACCACATACCATAGTTCCGTCTGATTGTCAGAATGATGTGCGCACCACATACCATAGTTCCGTCTGTCAGAATGATGTGCGCACCACATACCCTAGTTCCGCCTGATTGTCCGAATGATGTGCGCACCACATACCATAGTTCCGTCTGATTGTCCGAATGATGTGCGCACCACATACCCTAGTTCCGTCTGATTGTCCGAATGATGTGCGCACCACATACCATAGTTCCGTCTAATTGTCCGAATGATATGCGCACCACATGCCCTAGTTCCGTCTGATTGTCCGAATGATGTGCGCACCACATACCATAGTTCCGTCTAATTGTCCGAATGATGTGCGCACCACTTTTGAACAAAAAATGTAATCATGTATACATAGACCCATTATACCAGTGGTCGGCAAACTTATCAGCCAAAGAGCCAAATATGAACATTACAACATTTTAAAAAAAAATCTGCTTTTATTACACTAAATAAGTAGTACACTAAATAAATTGTATACTATATAAAACTAAATGCCAGAGCCGCACTTAAGGAGCCAAAGAGCCACATGCGGCTCCGGAGCCGCACTTTGCCGACCACTGCACTATACCAACCAATGATCACGTGTGTGCCAGAGTTCGGTGATGCGCAGAGGCAGCCATGGGAGACAACAGTGTCTCTAACCACCTACGTACGACCAGTCTGATAACTTCATTCAGAGATGAGTTTCGAACGCACACCATCCATTACTTGACATCTTGTAATATTCATTATTTTGCAGTGATAGATCTGGTGTCCCATTTCATTTCAAGTTGACCAACAAAATACAAAATAAAAACAAACAATGACACGAAAGATACAAAAGAGTTTTTTTTTTTTTAAATGATAACAACACAGAAATACATGGAAACTACATCCCAAATTGGAGTAAGACTGTGTGTGTGTGTGTGTGTGTGTGTGTGTGTGTGTGTGTGTGTAGGGGGGAGGGGAGAGGGCGTGATTAACGCGAGAGATACAGATTAATTTGTGTACAGTCTCGCTGTGCAGATTTTTTTGTTTAGATGCCAATATTTATCACTTCCATGTCCTTAATGGCCAGTTAGGAGGGATATGAAAAGTTGCCAGGATGTAGATGAAAGCTATGTCATTTAGAGGAAAGGGGGGAGGGGGGTGAATATTAAGGAACATATAACTTGCATGTTATAAACAGCCTCACAAACACACACACACACACACACACACACACACATATGAAAGAAAGGCTTATCTTCCCCTGTCTTACCCTGATATTTTTATTATCTGTTACATTATTTCCGCGGTTTGATGTTTATTAATTTCACGTCTGCTGGTGTCGGCCAGGAGCGGTCGAGATCGTTTTTATCGGAGTAATTTTAATTGTGTGTTTGTTTGTGTGTGTGTGTGTTTGTGCTGATGTGTGCGCTACTGCGTGTGCTAGTGCGTGCGTGTGTGTGTGTGTGTGTGTGTGTCAGGGTGTGTGCATTGATTAGAATGTGTGAGTTCTAGTCTATTAACCACATATTTTCTTTATGTTTCTTTAAAGTGGAACGCTGTGTCTGGTAAGAGACTTCTTTCCTATTATGCACCTGCAGATATACAAATATCTTTCTTTAACTCCCCCCCCCCCCCGTCAGTCAAGATCATAAACTCGTAAGAGTAAAGAAAGACTATAATATATATATAAAAAACCCATTCCAATAGTTCGGCACATAAAACCCCAAAGCCGCTCACGTGACCAGTCCGAAATCGACCCTTTGACGATCCCCCCCCCCCCCCAATCACTCACAGGAAGTGCTCATAAATATCGGAACCTCAGAAACCGGATGTACATTAATGTACAACTTGTCGAGGATGGATAGAAAAATGTTTTCCTGGGTCACTCACATCATGTAGTTATTGTCTTGGTTCTATGTACTGTCAACAAACCAATTTAAACTTAAGATCTCACTAACCGTGATACAATGGTCAGTTGGTCGACTTTCGAGGGCAGTGGCATATAATAAAAAAGTTTTTATTGGTTGACAGAATCAAATTATACAATCAAATAGTTAGCACCTATTGCATGTCGGCAAAGAGTCGGTCCGTTATTTTTACTTATTGTACTGAATGCACATTACCTTCAAATACCTTTATAATGCAGCTCACACATACTGTTCATACTTATTACAGATCTTTGATAACAGCGATTGGTTAAAAAAAATTAATTAATTCTCAGAGATCGATATTTTTTTAATGAAAATATTTACACATGGAGGTCATGTAGTTTCTAGAAGCAGCTGAATCCGTCAGTCATGATCAAATGTTCACTCTTATTATATCACTGTTTTACATCACCTTTTTTACGTCGTTCTTATTACACTATTATGGCGTGACTCTTATTATTACATCACCTAGTTACATTACGCTTATTGCATTGTTCTTATTACATCAAATTATCACGTCGTTCTTGTTGCATCGCTCTTACACCGCTCTTTTTAGAAGATTACACTGTTACATCTCACAATTGACATCATATTACTGCATCGCTACAACTACACCACATTGACACATCGCTACAAACGCATCACATTATTATTACATTGCTCCTATTACATCACATCATAACAACGTTTTTATTACAGCACTCTCATTACACCACATTATTACATCATTCTTATTGCATTGCTATTATCATATCACATTATTAGGTCGTTCTTTTTTTTGCACCACCTAATTGCATCCCTTCAATTGCATTCCTTCTTAGGTCTTATCAGATATAAGATCTTCTTTGTTGGAGATTTGTTCCGTTTTCATAATTGTTTGCCAGAAGAGAGCATCAAGCGTTTCCTAATTTGCCTATACATCACTACAAGAGGCGTAGGCAGGGGTTGGAAGGGGGGCATCATGCCCAGGGCGCTACTCACAAAGGGGCGCCAAATGGTATATTTTACATAAACTATTATATGGTTATCGAATGGAGGGGGGGGGGCTAAAAAGGTATTGGGCCCCTGGCGCGAGTTAAGCTCACTACGTCACTGATAACAACGGCTGTTGAATGTTACTAAATAAGACAGCAATATACAGCTTATTAATAATAACAACGGCTGTTGAATGTTACTAAATAAGACAGCAATATACAGCT
>JAGDYQ010000208.1:1068467-1091025 GCA_021962125.1 Bulinus truncatus
TTTTTAGAGCATTTTCGAAAAAAAAAATGCTCTATTGTCCCCGTTTTGTCTGTCTGTCTGTCTGTCTGTCTGTCATCACCCTAGATCTCAATAACCATAAGTCCTAGACCCATGATGTATATATCATTTTGTAGGTCTTGGCCTGCCAAGAAATAGGTTTTTTCCATTTCGCGATCTGACCTCTCAGGGCCGTAAAAGGGGCCTTATAAAGTGCTGTTTTTTACTATATAAGCTATATTAATAATGGACCGCCCTATATCTCAGCAACCATAAGTCCTAGACCCATGATGTACATATCATTGTGTAGGTCTTGACCTCTCAGGGCCAAAATATAAGAGATTGTTATGTACCGTTTTGCTTATATTTTAAATATAAATAATAAAAGCTAATCAAAGGGGCGTAATCATTATTTATTTTTGTAACAGTTATTCAACATGACTTACTTGTCCTTTTAATATCTTTTTTCAGATATATGCATTACACAATTGAATTTATAAACATTTCCAAAATTTACAAATATTTACTGAAAGATGACAAACGTACTGAAAATGCGCTAACACGTCCTGTGTCCAGAATGGAACAGGCTTAATTGCTTGTTTTCAAAAAGTCAACTGTTGTGAAAATTTTCTTTGCATCGCTGTTAGGCAGAAGTAAGTTAAGATTTCCTATAGCATTCAGAGTACAAAAAAAAAACAACAACATTGTGGGTTAGTACCCTTTAATATTTAGTCAGCCTTACCAGGAGTTTGCTAACATTATGTCCTTGGGGGGGGGGGGGTGATGTCTGTCGATGTACGGGACCTTTCAATAGGAGTGTGGTCTATCTCGCCTTTTGTAAGGTGACGATCGCTAGGTCGTCCGCAGGAAGTTTGTAAAGCTAACAATAGGTAGGACATCGACCACCAGAGCCATCAGGTAGATAGGTTGCTTTTAAGAAAGCATCACATTAGTCTTGAAGGCATTACGTTACTTATGAATGCATTGCATTAGTCTTGAATGCATTAAGTTACTTATGAATGCACTGCATTAGTCTTGAATGCATTACGTTACTTATGAATGCACTGCATTAGTCTTGAATGCATTACGTTACTTATGAATGCATTGCATTACTCGCGAATGCATTACGTTACTGCATGGTCGTGCATGGTAAAGCGCTCGACTGTCGACCTGAAGGCACCTGGTGCGATCTCCGGTGAGGACCATGGAAAATTTTTCAGGTCTTGGCTCAAGTTCCCGATATATATCTCCCGTGGTGCCTCCATGGCCATTGCACTATCGGCACTGGTGGGGATGAAAGAAGGGCACCACATAAACCGTCCCATTAGTGGTTTTACAGAATCTAAGAGATTTCATCTCATCCTTACAAGGACTTCACACACTTATGAATGCTTTGCGTTACTTATGAATGCACTACATTACTCATTAATACATTACGTTACTTATGAATGCACTACATTACTCATGAATGCATTACGTTACTTATGAATGCATTACTTTCGTCTCCAACCATTTAGAGCAGTGGTTTCCAAACTTTTTTGACCCATGGACCCCTTATATAGTCAAAACTTGCCCCCGAGTGAAAAAGCTGCATAAATTTAAGGTATGAAAATTATTAATTCATTTGAAATAAAATAAACAATGACGTGGATAAACTTGATGAGATGATACGAGTGTATTTATGTCCAGCTCATTGTTTGTGAGTAGTGACTGAAAATCTCCACGGTGCGTATTACCTCACTTGCAGCTGGTAAAATAAGTTCTTTACCAATAGGCCTAGTATGAAGCTTTCCGGACCTTGCAATAAATAAAAGAAATGTTATAAGCAGCAGCAATCAGTCCATCATCATCTCGCTTGGATGTTGTCCCTATGAGTTGTTGCAATGACGGTATTTTCACATATTTTTCTTTGTTTGAAAAAAAAAAAAACGTTAATTCTTTATCCTTTTTGTCTAAGACTAAGAAAATTAGTTTATACACTTTGTGTCAGCATAATATAGAACTGAATTCGATGAACGATGTACAACTCTTTCATAGTTTATGTTTATATTGTAGACAAGTTAGTGCGTGCAGCGGAGTTATTCCATTCCTGTATATGGTATAAACGTGTTTCCGGCCGTCTGCCTCACCGCGCCACGTGCTCTTGTTGTTAATTTAAATAGATGACGATACTAGTTTATTTAGTGTTTTTTAATTTAATTTCCATAATAATAAAAATAGACCATAATTTTACTATTTTACATAAAAACCTTTCGCGGACCCCCCCCCCTTACAGTTGTTCAGGGACCCCCCCAAATGATTTTTTTTATTTTCCACGGACCCCCTGAATGATGCCAGGGACTCCCCCCTGGGGGGTACGTAGGGACCACTTTGGGAACCACTGACTTAGAGGTACCAATGGTGTTTAGTGGGAGTCGGCTTGACGCCCCCTCTCCCCCACCTACCCCACCTCCCCGCAACCTGATTCCTTTTAATTTTTTTTTTATTAAAAAATGAAGGCTTTAGTCCGGGTACAGTTATAATTATCTTATTTACAGCCCATTACGTAGAACCAGACCCACCGAGAGGGAGGGGGGGGGAGGGCAGGGGAGCAAATGCCCAGAGGCCCGGCGAGTTTTAGGGGCCCGGACTGAGCTGGCCGATCAACTTTTGGAAAAAAACATTATAATCAGCACGGGGGTGGGGAGGGCGTGACAGCCCTGCTCAGGGGCCCGAAATTTCTGTCGGTGGGCCTGCGTAGAACCAGTAGTGTTGGGCTGTTGTCCTAGTTTCTAACCTTTAAACCACCCCCCCCCCGCCTCCCACCCCCGACCGTTAGATAACTACAGAGTCACAATATTTCAACGAACTATTAATATAATTCAGTTATCTAGCTATCTATCATGTCTGTCTGTCTATCTATTGACTCGTATATTTATCTACCAATACACCAAAGCATTGCTCTATTCCTGTCTGTCAAACTTATTGTTTTTAATCTAAGAACTAAAAAAAAAATCATCGCTATATATCTATCAGTGAATCTATCTATCTATCTATCTACCCATCTTTTTAATTTCTTCTGTATATCTTTCTGCAAGTATGTCTACACCAGTCTGCAGTCAACAATCAATATATCTATCAACATACAAACATAAATCTATATATTAATATAAAGACATAAATCTATCTATAAGTATACAAACATAAATCTATCTTTAAATATAAAGACATAAATCAATCTATTAGTATACAAACATAAATCTATCTTTAAATATAAAGACATAAATCTATCTATTAGTATACAAACATAAATCTATCTTTAAATATAAAGAAATAAATCTATCTATTAGTATGCAAACATAAACCTATCGTTCAATATAAAGACATAAATCTATCTATAAGTAAACAGCCTTAAATATATCTATCAATATGAACTCATAAATCTATGTCTATATTTATCTTTGGCCTGGTCTGTGTGAGATCAAATAAATATTTATGTGGTCACCTTTCTACCTACAGTGACTTTTCTACCCCCCCCCCCCGCCCTATTCACAGGCCGCAGCCTGTTGGCTGTATGACAAGGGGGGCGTCTGCTCCCTGCCTGTTTACCTGATGTTCAACCCGTGTGCAGCACAACCAACTCACTCCAGAGAAAGGTTACCTGCTCACTTGTAGGTAAACCCAGAGCATTGTAAACACATGTCATAGGTATATTAGTAGATGAACTAGACTTCAAACACACACACACACACACACACACACACACACACACAACACACTTACATTACACATGTCATAGGTCTAGTAGTAGATGCAATAGACTTTAAATACACTTACATAGCTTTAAACACACACACACATACACTTACGTAACTAGAATACGCACACTCACTTACATTACACATTTCATATGTACAGTAGTAGATTAACTAGACTTTAATTACACACACATACACTTACATAGCTTTAAATACACACACATACACTTACATAACACATGTCATAGGTATAGTATTGGTATTGTCTGTTTGTTTGTGAGATTATGTCTGTCAGTTTGAGAAATCATGTCTGTCAATTTGAGATATCATGTCTGTCAATTTGAGAAATTATGTCTGTCAGTGTGAGAAATCATGTCTGTCAATTTGAGATATCATGTCTGTCAATTTGAGAGATTATGTCTGTCAGTGTGAGAGATCATGTCTGTCAATTTGAGATATCATGTCTGTCAATTTGATATATCATGTCTGTCCAATTGATAGGTTGTGTCATTAGAGAGTGGTCAATAGTGTGTGCCAATAGAGTGTGTCAATAGAGTGTGTCAATAGAGTGTGTCAATAGAGTGTGTCAATAGAATGTGTCAATAGAGTGTGTCAATAGAGTGTCTCAATAGAGTGTGTCAATAGAGTGTGTCAATAGAGTGTCTCAATAGAGTGTGTCAATAGAGTGTCTCAATAGAGTGTGTCAATAGAGTGTCTCAATAGAGTGTGTCAATAGAGTGTCTCAATAGAGTGTGTCAATAGAGTGTGTCAATAGAGTGTCTCAATAGAGTGTGTCAATAGAGTGTCTCAATAGAGTGTGTCAATAGAGTGTCTCAATAGAGTGTGTCAATCGAGTGTCTCAATAGAGTGTGTCGATTCACTTATTACGTAACGTTCATGGTTTTTTTTATTTCCTTGCCTCCCCCCCCCCCGTGTAAATGTCACACTTCAACTAACACCCACCCTCCACCCCTGTTCCCCAAGGCTAGTCTTATATTCCACGTACGAATATTTAAATAAATAAATATTTACATTTACACTTTTAAAATAATTTAAGTGTATCAATATGTTGTTTTACCAACAGCTAATAAAGAATTGGCTGTGGCCACTGTGGACATACACTACCGTGGCTGTACCTAGCACCCTATAATCACGACATACACTACCGTGGCTGTACCTAGCACCCTATAATCACGACATACACTACCGTGGCTGTACCTAGCACCCTATAATCACGTCATACACTACCGTGGCTGTACCTAGCACCCTATAATCACGTCATACACTACCATGGCTGTACCTAGCACCCTATAATCACGACATACACTACAATGGCTGTACCTAGCACCATATAAACACGACATACACTACCACGGCTGTACCTAGCACCCTATAATCACGACATACACTACCATGGCTGTACCTAGCACCCTATAATCACGACATTCACTACCATGGCTGTACCTAGCACCATATAATCACGACACACACTACCGTGGCTGTACCTAGCACCCTATAATCACGTCATACACTACCGTGGCTGTACCTAGCACCATATAATCACGTCATACACTACCGTGGCTGTACCTAGCACCCTATAATCACGACATACACTACCATGGCTGTACCTAGCACCCTATAATCACGACATTCACTACCATGGCTGTACCTAGCACCCTATAATCACGACATTCACTACCATGGCTGTACCTAGCACCATATAATCACGATATACACTACCATGGCTGTACCTAGCACCATATAATCACGACACACACTACCGTGGCTGTACCTAGCACCCTATAATCACGACATACACTACCGTGGCTGTACCTAGCACCATATAATCACGACATACACTACCGTGGCTGTACCTAGCACCCTATAATCACGACATTCACTACCATGGCTGTACCTAGCACCCTATAATCACGACATTCACTACCATGGCTGTACCTAGCACCATATAATCACGACATACACTACCATGGCTTACCTAGCACCATATAATCACGACACACACTATCATGGCTGTACCTAGCACCATATAATCACGACACACACTACCGTGGCTGTACCTAGCACCCTATAATCACCACAAGCACTACCGTGGCTGTACCTAGCACCCTATAATCACGACATACACTACCGTGGCTGTACCTAGCACCCTATAATCACGACATACACTACCGTGGCTGTACCTAGCACCCTATAATCACGTCATACACTACCGTGGCTGTACCTAGCACCCTATAATCACGACATACAATACCGTGGCTGTACCTAGCACCCTATAATCACGACATACAATACCGTGGCTGTACCTAGCACCCTATAATCACGACATGCACTACCGTGGCTGTACCTAGCACCCTATAATCACGACATACACTACCATGGCTGTACCTAGCACCCTATAATCACGACATACACTACCGTGGCTGTACCTAGCACCCTATAATCACGACATTCACTACCATGGCTGTACCTAGCACCATATAATCACGACACACACTACCGTGGCTGTACCTAGCACCCTATAATCACGTCATACACTACCGTGGCTGTACCTAGCACCATATAATCACGTCATACACTACCGTGGCTGTACCTAGCACCCTATAATCACGACATACACTACCATGGCTGTACCTAGCACCCTATAATCACGACATTCACTACCATGGCTGTACCTAGCACCCTATAATCACGACATTCACTACCATGGCTGTACCTAGCACCATATAATCACGACATACACTACCATGGCTGTACCTAGCACCATATAATCACGACACACACTACCATGGCTGTACCTAGCACCCTATAATCACGTCATACACTACCGTGGCTGTACCTAGCACCCTATAATCACGACATACCCTACCATGGGGCTTTTGTCTTCATAACAAAACTTGCAAAGACTCCTCATATGATCATTTTGTTTTTCCCTGATATGAGTCATGTCTACGCCTGCAGGTGATGCAGTTCGCTCTATCCACCGCTCCCCCTCCCCCTGACTCCCTGCCTCTCTGTATTCATATATATCTATATGTATATATACACGTATGTTTGTATGTATACATTTGATTCATGACTCATTATTTTTTTTTACTTCCGGCAATATACCTGGGATCAGCGTCGTATTTTACGACAGATGCATGGGGGTGGGGGCTGGGGGTGCAATGCCAGAGGCCCATGACTTGATATTTCACCGTAAACTTCAACTTCACATTTATTCTTACACCAGACGTTTGGATTCATATTTACAATTGCATTATTAGTACATCTACCACAGATTATATATTACAGATTCTGCGGTACATACACGGACAGATCATTACAGATCGTTATCATGTTCTCAAACTATTGCATTTCGCGACCCAGCAAGAAACCGGTTTTAGCGAGCCACCTGTAAAGAACGATAGAACAATGAATGAAGTAGTCGTTGAAAGTTTAGGCGAACCACTCCAAACAGGTTTTAAAACCCACTGTTGGGTCGCGACTTACTACATACAGCTTGCTGCAGACCCCCCCCCCCCCAATCTTGGGTAACGCCCTACACTTTTAGAAATACTGGCAGACGGCAAAATTTAGTTTCGGTCTTCATATCAAACGCGAAAGAACAATCTTTCAGCAGAATTCAGAACAATCCTTCAACAGAATTCAGAGCAATCTTCCAGCAGAATTCAGAACAATCTCTCGGCAGAACTTATACAACAAAGATAAATAAACTCCTTGTTTGTTATTTTATTAACATCTCTTAGGTTGTTCGAGGATATTAAACACGACATCACTAACCGGCTCGTCACGTGATTCTACGGGTAAATGGGGGGGGGGGAGGGGTCAGTGATATGACTCAGAGTAATGAAATTATTTGATTGATTACTTTCTCCTGGTGTCTTAATTGTTCCTATATGTGGAACTTGATGGTGTCGGTATACTTGTGAAGGTGAAGAGTTATACACCTGTCGTCTGCATTATTGTCTGCTGTCTGTGTGCGCATCTGTCTCAATATCTGACTGCTATATGTGTGTCATGTCTGTCTGTATATTTGTCTGCTGTCTATGTACATATGTATGTATATGTGTCTGCTGACTGTATATTTGTCTGCTGTCTATGAACATATGTATGAATATATTTCTGCTGTCTATGTACATATGTATATATATTGTCTGCTGACTGTATATTTGTCTGCTGTCTATGAACATATGTATGTATATATTTCTGCTATGTACATATGTATGTATATATGTCTGCTGACTGTACATTCTGCTGCTATTTAGGTACATCTTTGTCTCTCTCTGTATATTTGTCTCTGCTGTCTACGTACACATGTCTGATGTCTGTATGTAGTACATCCGTTCGTCTGTATGTATATCTGTCTGCTCTCGGTCAATATATCTACTCGCTGTTTCACTTGTACATATCTGCTGTCTTTACGTATATCACTGTCGGCTCTGTCATTTTTTTTAGAATATTATTATTACTATTAATATTATTATTATTATTATTACTGGTACATGTATTTAGGATCTATAAGATCTTGGATTGTATCAGTTTCAAAGAAACTTTTACATGTGGGGATAAGTATAATCAATTACGTGCACCATAACATACTGACCTGCCAGGGTAAAGGAAGAAAGGGCGTGGCGAGCGGGAGTCCACCCTCCCCCCCCCCATGGAAACTGTATATACACGCAAAAAATAGGGTGAATGACGTCATGGAGAAGTGTCTGGATTTGAGGGGGGGGGGAATAAGGTCAGAGGCCAGACTGGTACAGTACAGGGGAGGAGCATAAACGGGGAAGGGGTGGGGAACTAAGAGTCTCGACTTTCAGTGACGCAAGACCCCAGTGTCTAGCAGGGATCACTCAGAAAGCCATGGGTTCATTTCGAAGGGGAACCCCCTACAGTATTACGTCAATCAACAGACCCTTCATCTACGTCACTTACCTGACATCCGACAAACAGTAACTCTTTGTCACCTTTTATCGGGTTCAAAGGTCATTATTATCATCTTCTTAAAAAAAAAACAACCCGCAGAGGCGTACCTAGCGTGAGGGGGTCCAAATTCGAAAGTCCCCCCCGGGCCCCCAGCTTGGGGGGGGGATCCCAAAATTATTTTTTTTACATTATATATTAAATAAGTACATTATCTCATTTCATGGTGTCGAATTTCAAAATGCAGGGGCCCCATAAAGAGGTGAAGCCTCCCAGGGCCCCCAAATCCCTAGGTTTGGCACTGAAACTCCGTTATCCCTCGAGCATGTATTTTTTTTGAAACACCAGCTCATATCTGTACGGCTTAGGTTCAAATCCTGATAAATACTATGTGTAACTGTCAGAAAGTGGAATACATAATAACAAAACATGTAGTTTTCCTTGTTTACTACAAACAAACGAGTCGGGCACGTTTTAAATATTGAGTTAGATCATCAGTGATAAACTTTTCCTAATGTTTAGCTGGAGACAAAATATTGTTTACCTGTAGCCAAAATATTGTATAGCTGTAGCCAGAGCCTTTCTTACGGTTTCGCTGGTCTAGACAAAACGCTTCGCCATTTGTAAACCGATGTGAGGACCGCCGCTTGCAAATCTTGGGCCCCAGGGCCGGATCTAGACTTAATAAGGCCCTAAGCTTTTTTTGAGATATGGATCCCTTTATAAGTCCAGTTATTATTATATGTCAGTGCCAAATATTTAAGTACATATGGCATTTGCTCACTCAGACAATTTTTGGGGGCCCCAAAAAAATGGGGCCCACAAGAAAGTGGGGGCCCTAAGCTTGAGCTTGTATAGTTAATAAATCGTGCACTGTAGGGCCCCCCGCAGAATAGTTGAAAGTATGGTCCCTCTGAACTTCCCCCCAACCGTTAAGTCATTCTCTCTCTCCATTTTAGGCTGTAGCAGTCCTTAAGGCTTCCTCCCCCCCCCCTCTGCCTTCCTCCCCCATTAACAGTGGAGTGAGTAGTCATCATCCCCTCCCCCCCTCTGCCTTCCTCCCCCATTAACAGTGGAGTGAGTAGTCATCATCCCCTCCCCCCTGCCTTCCTCCCCCATTAACAGTGGAGTGAGTAGTCATCATCCCCTCCCCCCTCTGCCTTCCTCCCCCATTAACAGTGGAGTGAGTAGTCATCATCCCCTCCCCCCCTCTGCCTTCCTCCCCCATTAACAGTGGAGTGAGTAGTCATCATCCCCTCCCCCCCCTCTGCCTTCCTCCCCCATTAACAGTGGAGTGAGTAGTCATCATCCCCTCCCCCCCCCTCTCCCACCCTTTCCACTAATTAAGTAAGTTGTGTATTAGCTCAGAAAATAGAGTCCATTCGGAGATACAGCTGGATATCACCGGCTGGTGTTTACCCTCGTAATATTGACATATGTTTATTTATTTATGTTGGTTCTTCATCCGCCAGATGGCAGTCTGTGGGGTCACAGGGTGCATTCCTACTCGGCGCTTGTTTATGAACTGGTCAAAACTTGTTTGTTTTGGCTTTATTGGGTTCCATTCATTTTTATTTTTGGCGACACATGGCTCCTATAAAGAGAAAAACACATGTGAACGTGAGCATATCTGTAGTGTGTGTGTGTGAACGTGAGCATATCTGTGGTGTGTGTGTGTGTAAACGTGAGCATATCTGTGGTATGTGTGTGTGTGTGAACGTGAGCATATCTGTGGTGTGTGTGTGTGAACGTGAACATATCTCTGGTATGTGTGTGTGTGTGAACGTGAGCATATCTGTGGTGTGTGTGTGTGAACGTGATCATATCTGTGGTGTGTGTGTGTGTGAACGTAAGCATATCTGTGATGTGTGTGTGTGTGTGTGTGTGAACGTAATCATATATGTGATGTGTGTGTGAACGTGAACATATCTGTGGTATGTGTGTGTGTGAACGTGAACATATCTGTGGTGTGTGTGTGTGAACGTGAGCATATCTGTTGTGTGTGTGAACGTGAGTATATCTGTGGTATGTGTGTGTGTGAACGTGAGCATATCTGTGGTGTATGTGTGTGTGAACGTGAGCATATCTGTGGTGTGTGTGTGTGTGAACGTGAGCAAATCTGTGGTGTGTGTGAACGTGAGCATATCTGTGGTGTGTGTGTGTGAACGTAAGCATATCTGTGGCGTGTGTGTGTGTGTGAACGTAATCATATATGTGATGTGTGTGTGAACGTGAACATATCTGTGGTGTGTGTGTGAACGTGATCTTATCTGTGGTGTGGGGCTGTGGCTTGGTTTGAAAAGGTCACGGCGACCGAAAAGCCTCTCTTAGATCCACATGTGGCTCTTGGTCGTGATTTGTGGGTCTATCGCTGTATCGGTTGTTATCGTTGTTGTTGTTGTTGTTGCTCTTTTCAATTATTAACTTATGCGGAATCATGTTTTTGAATATGGACAGCACCAGTGGCATCACTAGGGTTGGTGTCACCCGGTGCGGCCCGCACCCCACGAACTCCCCTAGTGACGCCACAGGTCAGCTTCAGTCGCCGGGTCCATGCCACGGTATTAAGGAAAGGGGGGGGGGCATGAAGATGTTTTTAATTTTCTTTCATGGACAGGGCATTCCTCAAAATGTGAGCTGTTCACAATGATGCAATACGCGTATTGAAATTCACTGGGATCGGATAATAAATATAAACTAGCTGTACCCTTGCAAAGCTTTGCATAGAGGTATTTCCCCTTAGGCTTGATCGGTAGGCTAGTCTAGGGTATTTTTGGTTTCGGGCAGATCCGATTTTTTCATGAATGTATTTCAAGCCGGAATACTGTTGTATGAATTCTTTACTTTCGATTTAACGCAGAACCCAAATCGCTTTTGTATATATTATAATTATAAATATGCCTTCATTCTTGTTTCCCGCTAAATTTTGTTGACTTGACGACTAGGATATAATTATTTTTAATAGTACTTTTTTATAATAATACTACACTAATTGACTACACGAGACACAGCCATATTGATCTCTATGACGCTTGCATTAAGGCCTTCGTATGGCAGATACGTGTTATTGGAAATGGTAATAATGCAAAGGTAATAATACAGAGGTAATAATACAAAGGTAGAAGCAAAACTAAAAGTCAGTATGTTAATTTTTAGTGTTATGGTTCTTGACTATTAGGGCGATGAGACATTTTAAACTAACGAACACCGGAAATAAAAATGACAGACGACATCGATGAAGAGGAAGGCGCGCACACATATCTTACATGAAAACTAGCAGACTTGCAGCTGTTTGGTGTAACTGAGCGGAAAGAGGTCAGCTTGAGGTCAGTTTGGTCGAAGTCAGGGTCATTTGTAATGTTGGCACAAATTTGAAGTGAACAAAGGGCTTAGTGAAGAGGTTGTAATTCGAAAACTTTATTTGATAAAAAATTGTCATTGCTTAATTTTGATACTAAAAAATTGTGTTGTGTTCTTTGATATTCTATATTGGTACTGAATGATTGTGTTCAATTATTTGATATTCTTTGTTGATACTGAATGATTGTGTTCAATTATTTAATATACTTTGTTGATACTGAATGATTGTGTTGAATTATTTAATATTCTTTGTTGATACTGAATGATTGTGTTCAATTATTTAATATACTTTGTTGGTACTGAATGATCGTGTTGAATTATTTAATATTCTTTGTTGATACTGAATGATTGTGTTCAATTATTTAATATACTTTGTTGGTACTGAATGATTGTGTTGAATAATTTAATATTCTTTGTTGGTACTGAATGATTGTGTTCAATTATTTAATATTCTTTGTTGGTACTGAATGATTGTGTTCAATTATTTAATATACTTTGTTGGTACTGAATGATTGTGTTGAATTATTTAATATTCTTTGTTGATACTGAATGATTGTGTTCAATTATAAAATATTCTTTGTTGGTACTGAATGATTGTGTTGAATTATTAAATATTCTTTGTTGGTACTGAATGATTGTGATACAATCCTTCAATGAATGTACTTTGTTAATTAGATGATAAGTGTGTAATTAACAGTTGTTAATGAATGAATAGACCTATCATTGTGTAAATGCTGCTGTTGTTTTAACTCATGTTTTCTTTTTCTTTTGTTTATTTATGAATGATTTATTTGTTCAAACAACAAAAGATGACGCCAGTACATCCGAAGGTTGGGTTTTGTTGGTGTGCCAGTTTGTTGGTTTGTTTGTTTATTCAGTAACGAGACAGACGGCATGATGCTGGAGTGTGTTGTGTGAGATGTGTGGAGCTGTGTTGTAGACAGCGTGTACTGTGTTGTATGAACTGTGTTGTAGACAGCGTGGAGTGTGTTATGTGAGGTGTGTGTAGCTGTGTTGTAGACAGCGTGAAGCGTGTTGTGTGAGATGTGTGGAGCTGTGTTGTATACAGCATGTAGTGTATTTTATGAGGTGTGTTGTAGACAGCGTGGAGTGTGTTGTGTGAGATGTGTGAAGCTGTGTTGTAGACAGCGTGTAGTGTGTTGTGTGAGGTGTGTTGTGGACAGCGTGGAGTGCGATGTGTGGGTTGTAGACAGCGTGGGGTGTGTTGTAGATAGCGTGGAGTGTGTTGTGTGAGGTGTGTGAAGCTGTGTTGTAGACAGCGTGTAGAAGCTGTGTTGTAGACAGCGTGGAGTGTGTTGTAGACAACATTTAGTGTATTTACACTCTGTACTCAACGGCATGTTGATGGATGTGCAGTGTTTTTGTTGGCTCATCTGTGTGTGTGTGAGTGTGTGTCGTCCGTGCGTACGTGTGTGCATGTGTGTGTATGCCTTGTGATAACGGGGTTTTGACTCAACGATGCAGGGGTGATGTCTGGCATGATGTTTAAAACACACATATAATATCAAGCGACTGGATAGTAGTTCGACTAGCAAGCCGTGTGCATCGGATTCGAACCCAATTATAATACAAGAATTACCAGTCGTTTTGGAATAAAATCACTGGATGGTAGTTTGATTGTGATGAAAGGTGCTGGCTCGAATCCCAATGGAGGCAAAGTTACCCCCCCCCATGGCTTTTGTGGCTGGCCCTTTACCATTGGCATACATTTTCAGGTGGCCCGGGGGGGGGGGGAGAATGAGCCGCTATTAAAATTGTCCCAGTAATTTTATTTGATCACTCGCTTGTTTGCACTAACCAATATATTTGATCACTCGCTTGTTTGCACTAACCAATATATTTGATCACTCGCTTGTTTGCACTAACCAATATATTTGATCACTCGCTTGTTTGCACTAACCAATATATTTGATCACTCGCTTGATTGCACTAACCAATATATTTGATCACTCGCTTGTTTGCACTAACCAATATATTTGATCACTCGCTTGTTTGCACTAACCAATATATTTGATCACTCGCTTGATTGCACTAACAAATATATTTTATCACTCGCTTGTTTGCACTAACCAATATATTTGATCACTCGCTTGTTTGCACTAACCAATATATTTTATCACTCGCTTGTTTGCACTAACCAATATATTTTATCACTCGCTTGTTTGCACTAACCAATATATTTTATCACTCGCTTGTTTGCACTAACCAATATATTTTATCACTCGCTTGTTTGCACTAACCAATATATTTGATCACTCGCTTGTTTGCACTAACCAATATATTTTATCACTCGCTTGTTTGCACTAACCAATATATTTGATCACTCGCTTGTTTGCACTAACCAATATATTTGATCACTCGCTTGTTTGCACTAACCAATATATTTTATCACTCGCTTGTTTGCACTAACCAATATATTTGATCACTCGCTTGTTTGCACTAACCAATATATTTTATCACTCGCTTGTTTGCACTAACCAATATATTTTATCACTCGCTTGTTTGCACTAACCAATATATTTTATCACTCGCTTGTTTGCACTAACCAATATATTTTATCACTCGCTTGTTTGCACTAACCAATATATTTTATCACTCGCTTGTTTGCACTAACCAATATATAGTAGAAAAAAAAAAGACATCAGAACACGGGTCCTCAAAATATGTCGTTGAAAATAACTTTTGTAAGAGAAGGTGAATGCCACTGACTAAAGCACCGCTGTAACACAATACACCTTTCCCGCCCCCCCCTCCACACACACACACAGACACATGGTACTTTAGCAGACGAATATGCTGCAGGTTATGGGGATAACCTACTTTTTTTTGGACTTTATGGGTTGATTTTTTTTCCCCCACATTTCTGCAATGTACCTCGTCAGCGGTTCTATAGTTTGGAAATAAAGGCACCGGTCCGTGCACTAGTTTCATGCATGCACGTGTGTGTGTGTTTATTTGAAACGCGCGTTAACATTTTTATAGGAAGGGTGCGGTTGAATGAGATCTTCTTTGACGTTGACTGACGGACGCCTTGGAGGATGGAGAGATAGACCCTCGTAGTTGCTCCAGGATCATTGCACCACCACTTTTAGTTGTTAATGATAAGGGTCCTGACAAACGGTAAGTTTTGTGTCAGAACGGCAGGTCATAGGCCACAGTTGAGGAGGCTACTTAATGCGGGACCGATGGTCGAGAGGTGTAAAACGATGTTTGGCCTGAGGGAGCCGGGTTCGATCCTCTAAGAGAACCAGGTGCTGTTGAAGGTTTGTTGAATGTCCCCAAAAGCTTTCCAAATGTGTACCTGACTTGATCTGGTGAAGTTAAGATGGCCGGGCGTTGTGCTTACCAGACGATATCGTTAATATGTCGTAATTACAGAAACATATGAACTGAACACTTCGTCTGGCCTCGATGACCCGTTAAGGGTTAAGGGAATTTTAATTACTTACTTCACTAACTTCCTTTACTCACTTCCTTTACTCAGTTACTCTATCACTTACTTTACTCACTTACTTTACTCACATACTTTACTCACTGATTTTACGCACTTACTTTACTCACTTACCTTACTTACTTAATTTACTTATTTTCTTACTCACTTCCTTTACTCAGTTACCGTACTTACTAGGGGAACTTTACCTTCTTAAATTTACTTTACGCATTTACCGTACTATACCTACCTACATTCACTTAAGTAAGCGTTTAGTGACATATTAACCTAATGCAATATTTTGGGGCAGTCTAGTATGGCTTAAAAATTTTCATTTACAATTGATTCAAGCAATGACCATTACATTAAATTACATTACATGACATTACATTAAAAACCAACTCCAGTAAAAATATATATATGTCATCATATTATTCATGGTAAAACTATTACTTTTTAGATTTAATTACTTGTGGAATATATTTTTTTTTAAATACCTTTTGACAATATGAAATATCGTCAGTCCTATTATAGATATAGCGTCGGTAGTTTCATTAACACTTTGATAGAACTAACCACCTGTCGAGTCGTCAAGATACAAGGTTATAAAATAACAGGTGAAAGATAAGACGCTCAGCTTTCTTCTTTGAAGCTATGGGAGCCGTCCACTGTTGTGGGAGCCACCTATGGACGGGACAGTTAAACACACCTCCCCTACCCCCGGGATTAGTTTGTGTAACATTTAACACACCTCCCCTACCCCCGGGATTAGTTTGTGTAATATTTAACACACCTTCCCTACCCACGGGATTAGTTTGTGTAACATTTAACACACCTCCCCTACCCCCGGGATTAGTTTGTGTAACATTTAACACACCTCCCCTACCCCCGGGATTAGTTTGTGTAACATTTAACACACCTCCCCTACCCACGGGATTAGTTTGTGTAACATTTAACACACCTCCCCTACCCCCGGGATTATTTTGTTCATTTTTTTCGCTACGTCACTAAACTTTAATTCGTCTTTTTTTTCTGCAAATAAAATGTGTGTTCATTCCAACATGAACATACTGACCACTGTTCATGTGATGACCAACTGTACCCGTGTCCACGTTAGATGACCACTGCTACATATATCTGTAACTTGGTGAACAAATTTACTATAGACACCGTGCATACACCCACAAACCTACAAAAAAATCCAAAAAATAAAAGTCCTAACAGAGGAGTCCTGCTCCTAACAGACGGCTCCTGCTCCTAACAGACGGCTCCTGCTCCTAACAGACGGCTCCTGCTCCTAACAGACGGCTCCTGCTCCTAACAGACGGCTCATGCTCCTAACAGACGGCTCCTGCACTAACCAATATATAGACAGGCTATTGTCCATTCCAACCAGCTCACGGCCAGCATGCTGCGTAAACTGCTGGACCCCATAAAGGAGACTCAAAGATTCCTACTAGCGAATGAGGCCGATGTCGCCTCTGCTTAATTGGATTCTTTAACACACACACACACACACAGTCACACACACACACACAAGCAATGTAAAAATACATTTTTAGATAGAGTGAGGCATATTTACAAAATATATCCAAATATATATATATATATATATATATTTATATATATATATATTAATGATTGTTTTTTTTATATTTAATCATAAAAATAAAAAGTAAATAAATAAAACAATAAATTATTGATTGAAATTTATTGAACATGTGTAAATGAAACTACCGTTGATATATTTTCTTTTTCAAATGTATTTATAACTGAGAGTGGAAAATTGAATTCAAAATTTTCAGTACAAAATCAACAAAACTAACATATACTTCATTTCTCTGTGAATTGGGGGGGGGGGGTAAGATGTCTTTTAATACAGTATGAATGGCTACTGACACGTGTGGCTGTGTGTGTGTGTTTGTGTGTGTATTAGTGTGTGTGTGTTTGTATGTTTGTGTGATTGAGAGACAGAGAAAGAAAACTATGAGATATGTAAAAAAAAGTTTTAAAAACCCACACACAATGATATTCTTACTGAAAAACTGCAAGAAGTTCAGAGAGAAATCAGACTTAGATAGACTTAGGTAGACTTAGATAGACTTAGGTAGACTTAGCTAGACTTAGGTAGACTTAGATAGACTTAGATAGACTTAGATAGACTTCTTATGAAAACTAAGATAAACGATTTATTTGTCTATCTATCTATCTATCTATCTATCTATCTATCTATCTATCTATCTATCTATCTATCTATCTATCTATCTATCTATCTATCTATCTATCTATCTATCTATCTATCTATCTACCTACTTATCAATGTTTATGACTATCTATCTATTTATATGTCTATCTATCCTTTTACCTGCCTATATATCAATATTTCAACTAACTACCTCCTACCTTTCAACCTCTCCACTTGTTTATCTATCTACCTTTCTATCTAACGTGTCTCTGTCTAACTGTATATCTATCTACCTGCCTACCTACACCTGTATTATACAGTGGTGCTCCTATATATATATATATATATATATATATATATATATATATATATACAGTCTCCATATACACGTGTGCTGTTTCGTTAAGAGCCAGATAGAGTGTTAGTGAGTAGGGAATGAATAGGTTGCGGCCAGGTGATGACTCACCCTGTAATGACGACCTCAAGAGTTGGTTTGAGGGGAGGAAGGGGGGGGGGGAGAGAAAATTTGGCAGGTGTTTTTTCACGTTCTGGAACAGATTCACATTGAACCCATCTCTTTCCTTCTCTCTCTCTCTACATCTCTCTCTCAATCTCTTTATCCTTCTCTCTCTCTCTCTCTCTCTCTCTCTTTCAGTCTCTCCTTCTCTCTCTGTCTCTCTCTCTCTTTACATCTCTCTCAATCTCTCTCTCCTTATCTCTCTCTCTCTCAATCTCTCTATCCTACTCTCTCTCTTTCAATCTCTCCTTCTCTCTCTCTCTCTCACTCTACATCTCTCTCAATCTCTCTCTCTCTCTCCTTCTCTCTCTCTCCTTCTCTCTCTCTCTCTCTCTCTCCATCTCTCTCTCTCAATCTCTCTCTCCCTCTCTCACTCTCTCTTCCCCCCTTTCTTTATATATGTCTCTCTCCTTGGACTCTTTGTGCGCGTATCGTCCGTCCGTCTATCTGTACAGTAGAAGAAGGTACGACAACCCTCACAGTAAAACAGCCACTTGAGGTTTGGGGATTAAATAAACAACAAGCCCCATTGAGCCACAGAGACCAACTTCAGTTATGTCCCCCTCCCGCGCCCCCTTGGATGACAAGTGAGACCTATTACATCACACTCGTCCGCCAAATGTAATTTTACATCTTTGCGTTTTCACAACTTCCAGTTTTTTTACGTAAGTAAACTCTTTGTTTCGTGCACACAATGAACAACGAGTTACACTTTTTAATCCCAGATTTTTTTCCAGACTATTTTCCCTTTTTATTGCACTTCGTTTGCCAGTCTAGAAAAGTTCTCAAAGTTTTAAAAAAAAATGGTTTATAGAAAATCTGTTTATACAAGGAGCCCTGCTGAAAGGATGTGGGCTCAGCTGGTACATCACTCTGGGGGCCATTAAGCTCAAGGGGGCCCATCAAGGCAAAAGGGCGTCCTTATTTGTTAAATTATACAAAAAATAGTTTGCTTTGTTTTTATTGATATATTCTCCACAAGGGCCGCACTCGCCTCCATTGCATACGGGGGGGGGGGGGCAACATGTCCCTCGGTGGGGGCCCTGTTTGTAGAAGTATCGAAATGTTACTGAAAATGTGTGTGCATGTTTGTGTTGGAGGGAGGGGGAGAGGGGAGTTAGGGACAAGTTAGGGTGAGTGAACTCTGGTTCAAGACGAGCTTCCAGCATGCATGTTATGACGTGTGCAAGTCTCTGTACTCACATGCGGCCACTGAGGGGCGGGGTGTTGACGTGCATGTTGTTGTGGGTCGAGGTTGGAGGGAGGAGGGTGGGTGGGGGGGGGGAGAGGGAGAGGGGAATATAAATTTATCTTTTTTTATTTATTAGGCCCGTTATTGTGAAATGTTTGACCGGCACACGTCTCATTACATTCATAGCTCTACCCTCCCCTCCCCCCAGAACTGTAACTTCGCATCCACTGCTGAACTTAATATGTAAATAGGTCGATCTGGTTATCCGTGATATTATCTGTCCAATTATCTGTCTATTCATCTATCGCCCGTTCATTCATTATACTATATAGATAGATAGATAGATAGATAGATAGATAGATAGATAGATAGATAGATAGATAGATAGATAGATAGATAGATAGATAGATAGATAGATAGATACAGACAGACAGACAGACAGACAGACAGATAGATAGATAGATAGATAGATAGATAGATAGATAGATAGATAGATAGATAGATAGATAGATAGATAGATAGATAGATAGATACAGACAGACAGACAGACAGACAGATAGATAGATAGATAGATAGATAGATATAAAGTTCTTCCACCTTTATGTCCGTTTATTTTTCTGTTCTTCCATCCTTCTGTTTGTCAATCCATTTAGTCATCTTTTCTGTTCTTCCTTCTTTCTCTGTCACTCCATCTCTTCATCTTTTCTGTTCCAACCTTTCTGTTTATCAATCTTTCTTTTTGTGAAAAGAAATATGTCTTGTCCAAGCGAATGTATCTTGTCTAAATGACCAATGATTCTGGACAGTTCATCAGCGGCGTAGTGGAGTCCTGGTCATTGAAGCGTCACGGTCTCCTAGGAAGCAATCGTCCGTAAAGAACTGACCTCTTCTGATGACATGCGTCATCTGGCCTCGTATGAGGATATAGACCAGCTGACCTAGATATGACTTAGTGTTTAAAGTAATTAAAAACAAAAACTGTTTCTGCTATTATGTTTTTGATCTAGTTATAAATGGTGCAGTACAATATATATAATAATGATAATAATGATAATTGACTGCGGACAGGTGAGTCGAAAGAAAATAAAATGGAAATTATAAAAACACATTTCGTTAGAATTGTAAAATGAATAAAGCTGACTATGTATATAAGTGTGTGTGTGTGTGTGTGTGTGTGTGTGTGCATTGTATTTTTAATATCGATACATTGTGTAGTTTATATTGGAACATTTTGTATTTCATATCGGTACATTGTGCATGCTCCCACATACTCCCACATGCTCCCACATACTCCCATAGTCTCCCACATACTCCCACATGCTCTAATAGTCTCACACATACTCCCACATGCTCCCACATACTCCCACATACTCCCACTTGCTCCCATATGCTCCCACATACTCCCATTTGCTCCCACATGCTCCCATAGTCTCCCACATACTCCCACATGCTCCTACATACTTCCACATGCTCCCATATACTCCCATAGTCTCCCACATGCTCCAATAGTCTCACACATACTCCCACATGCTCACATAGTCTCCCACAAACTCCCACATACTCCCACTTGCTTCCATATGTTCCCACATACTCCCACTTGCTTCCACATGCTCACAAAGACTCCCACATACTCCCACATGCTCCCACATACTCCCACATGCTCCCACATACTCCCACATGCTTCCATAGTCTCCCACATACTCCCACATGCTCCCATAGTTTCCCACATGCTCCCATAGTCTCCCACATATTCCCACATGATCCCATAGTCTCCCACATGCTCCCATAGACTCCAACATGTTCTCAATACTCCCATAGTCTCCCACATGCTTCCACATGCTCCCACATGCTCCCACATGCTCCCATAGTCTCCCACATACTCCCACATGCTCCAAAGGTCTCCCATATGCTCACATAGTCTCCCACATACTCCCACATACTCCCATAGTCTCCCACATACTCCCACAGACTCCCACATACTCCCACATACTCCCATAGTCTCCCATATACTCTCACAGACTCCCACATGCTCCTATAGTCTCCCACATGCTCACATAGTCTCCCACATACTTCCACATACTCCCATAGTCTCCCACATACTCCCACATGCTCCCATAGTCTCCCACATACTCCCATAGTCTCCCACATACTCCCACATACTCCCATAGTCTCCCACAGACTCACACAGACTCCCACATACTCCCACATACTCCCATAGTCTCCCACATACTCCCACATGCTCCCATAGTCTCCCACATGCTCCCATAGACTCCCACAGACTCCCACATACTCACAAATACTCCCATAGTCTCCCACATACTCCCACAGACTCCCACAGACTCCCACATACTCCCACATACTCCCACATACTCCCATAGTCTCCCACATACTCCCACATGCTCCCACATACTCCATAGTTTCGCTACCGTGCTACTGTCCGTATTGTTTAATTAACGGTCCAGTTATCTTCTCTGGACAATTCATCACAAATATCGAAAGGTGATAACGTTACTAAACTTTATTTTTAATTTATCCACCACAATTAATTCCCTTTCCCAAATTCTTTATATGGGGGAAGGGGGGCTGGGGGGGAGTGATAATAAAAGATGAGGGTCGCAATGGTGATAGCAGTCAGTGACACAGTCTAATGATGACGTCATATCACCTGGATGAAGGTGATTTCTAACTGCCACGCGTGGGTAGACACAGACAGACAGACAAACAGACAGACAGACAGACAGACAGACACATGAAGCAGTCATAAGTGTCGTAGTTAGTCTTAGTATGTTCTGGTCCGAAAGTGTGATATGCTCTTAGCTCGACTGCCTAAAATTGCCTGTGCGCGGCAGCTAATATTGTCTGTGCGCGGCAGCTAATATGTTCTGTGCGCGGCAGCTAATATGTTCTGAGCGCCGCAACTAATATTGTCTGTGCGCGGCAGCTAATATGTTCTGAGCGCCCCAGCTAATATTGTCTGTGCGCGGAAACTAATATTGTCTGTTCGCGGCAAGCTAATATTGTCTGTGCGCAGCAGATAATATTGTCTGTGCGCGGCAAGCAAATATTGTCTGTGCGCAGCAGATAATATTATCTGTGCGCGGCAAGCTAATATTGTCTGTGCGCGGCAGCTAATATTGTCTGTGCGCGGCAGCTAATATTGTCTGTGTGCCATCGA
>JAGDYQ010000208.1:1091525-1112517 GCA_021962125.1 Bulinus truncatus
ACTCATATTGCATCATTTATTAAACAACGAAATAATTAAAAAAATGTTTTTTAACTGGATTAAATTTTATTATAATTAGAAAAAAGTATTGTAAAATGTCACAAAAAGGTCAAATAAATAACTAATACCTCTCAAAAAGCTATACTTTTAAGTGTCTTGCTTCTTTCTCATTAGCGCACACTCCCTTAACACAAACGTAACACTGGTTTATTGATTTTTTTAATCTCACGAATATGTGACGTTCCCAAAATTCATGTGGTTGTCCCATGATGTCTTAGCTCTCTTCCTCCTCCCCTTTCCCATTAGCTCTCTTCCTCCTCCCCTTTCCCACATTGCTAGAACTCTCATCCTCTCATCCCTTCCCCATTTGTTGCTACATAATTGTGCCGTCCCCCCCCACCCAAGACAATGCTTGACTCAGTACCGCACCTGGTGGAATTAATTTTTACTATCCTCATCAGTAGAGGTTAAAGGTTACTATAACATCTCACTTCTCCCCCCCCTCCTTCTCCCAATATCTAGTAAACGTGAATGTTGTTGAGCAAAAGTTGACTTGAGATTTAGAAAAAAAGTACTGAAAGTAAGGAATTCTTTACAACGACACTTTTCAACACATGTTATACATGTATAAGCGAAGGGGAAGGGGCCAAACAAAAATTCGCTGTACGGAGTATTTCATTACACTGATATTTCATTACACTGACATTTCGTTACACTGACACTTCATTACACTGACATTTCATTACACTGACATTTCATTACACTGACATTTCGTTACACTGATATTTCGTTACACTGATGTTCGTAATAACAACATTTCACTGTATAATGAAAGGGCATCGCTAACTAAAAAGTCCATCCATTGACTAAAATAAACAAGAATGGCGGCTTGAGCCATGAACTTTTTGGTTCTAGATACAATTTTTATCATTAGCTGGTTGAAAAAATATTGACACTTAACATACACATATTTTTTTTTTTTGGTATTTATGTTACCATAATAATTCATATATACAGGTATCAAACCTTCTCTTAAACTAAAAATAACTAATACTGCTAACCATATGTTGCACTTTTAGCCGATGATGATGCAGCAGCCTGGTGTAATGCATCCAGGTCTTGTGATGATGGGCCATGGCATCAACTCAAGTATGCAGGTATGGGACACACCTTTCTTTTTGCACATTCAGTTCTATTTTGTTTCGTTTTGTGTTAGCACATCTTTATTTGGATTAAGCTTGGTCATTCAATAATCCTAAAGTACACACTTGCATTCTTGACAGTTATTGTTAAAAGCTAGTGCATGTATCTACCGATGCCACTGAGGTATATTATAACTGGAGTGCACTTTTACTATTAATTGGTAGTCCATGATAGTGCTACACCATATTGGTGTCATGTTTACTTGCCTATCAAAAGTTTCGCAAAAAATACATCAATCAACTTCCTGTTTCAATTGATTAATATTGTTGCAAATATAAACCGACATCCAAGGAAATTTTTCTTCAACAATTAGCTTTTATCCACTGTTTAATGCAGTTTAAGTTTTTCTCAGAACATAAAAGTCTAAAAATATCTGTTTTGCTGCAATGATTTTCTATTAGAATTGATGTGTGTTAGCAGCTGCTTTGGTTTGTTTACTTTTGTAAAATCTATAGCTGTGAGGAGAAATTCTGCTAGCAGTGGAAATGGGAATGTAGATACCCAATAGCAGAAATCTGAACTTGTCTGAATATCTAGATTAGTATGTCATTGCAGCAAAACTTATGTGGAATTCCTGAGGTCTTGATACGAGAATTTCCAACGGGTGGTACGGTTACGTTTAATCTCTAAAAGACACATTCACAATAACGGTAGATTAATATCTTCCGGTATTTCTGTCCAGTGAGCAATCCAGTTATAGCTTAGCTCAGTGACTGACTGACAGCTGTTTATGATGCACCTCAATTTGCTAAAGTTTTGAACTGACTGACAGCTGTTTATGATGCACCTCAATTTGCTAAAGTTTTGAACTGACTGACAGCTGTTTATGATGCACCTCAATTTGCTAAAGTTTTAAACTGACTGACAGCTGTTTATGATGCACCTCAATTTGCTAAAGTTTTGAACTGACTGACAGCTGTTTATGATGCACCTCAATTTGCTAAAGTTTTGAACTGACTGACCTGTGTTGGTTTGCGAAAAAAAAACCCCAACTTTCTTGAGTTGTCAATAACTGGGCTATTTTACTAATGTTCACAGAGTTCCAAGAAACTGATTGATATAACTCATTTTTGTGGAATCACGGGAGATTGACTGAACAGTTGGCTTTTTCTGTTTAGTTACCATTAATTGGGCAGTGTCCCATGTTTTTCATAAAAGTTTAGTTCATTCAGTAGTAGAAACTTAAAAAAAAAATTCTATATAAGGTCTAGAAAAACCCCCCCTGAACCATATCTTCAAAAGTAATTTTAATAAGGGGCTGAAATCATATATTAGTGCATTATAATAAATAACAGTGCACTGAGACTAAAACTTATCAATGCATGCCAGTGTCACTCAGTTGAACATTATTAGAACTTTCAAAAAAATCCACAGCATGATCAAGAATTCTCTCTCTATGCTAAAACTTGTAATGGCCAAGCTTAATGCTTTATAATTTATGGTATCTCAATGTCAGGTTTTTGGATTTTTAATCTTGTAGCACTTATTATTACATGTATTATTGATTTATTAAACATTTTTTTTTTGTGGTGGTTTACATTCAGTTTTCTCTTGTAAAATTATTGTAGCAACATCATTAATCATTTCAGAAAAAAAAAAAAATTAATTTTTGATTTCATACAGATTTCTTCATTTAAAGTTAATCAAACTAAAAAAAAAAAATATGAGTGTTGTTGAATGAAGAAAACTTTATTTTTATTTTTCATTGAGTTCATGTTATTTTATAACACAAGCATCAAGAATAATTGATGGGAAATATTAAGAAATCATTTTTGTACAAGCTTTCAGTTTTCTGGTTGTGTGTGTGTTTTTTTTTTTTTTTTTTTTAATTATTTTTTTAGTTTTGTTATTTGTATATAAAAAAACAAAAAAAGAAGGCTGAATGATTAGAAAAACCTTTTTGGTTCTCATCCTTGGATGTGTTGTTATAATTAGGTCCGACCATCTAACTTAGCAGCACAGACAGCAGCGGTAAAGCTACCACCAAACAGTGGAGACAAGGTCTGATTTTTACAGTTTGTGCTCTAGACTAGAAAACTTGCTGTACTCTAATTCTGTAATGTGAATTCTCTAGTAAAAAAAAAAAACTTACCTACGGACTAATATTGTGTTATAAACTTCTAAACTAAAAAATAAATTGAATAAATTAGAATGATTGGTTACATTTTTTTTTCTTTTCATGTTCATATAATACCGCTTTTCTTTATTATTATTATTTTTTTTAAAATTTGTTTTGTTTGTTTTTGTTCAGAATCGTTTATGACTTAAAATTTGTTTTGAATCAGAAGGGAGCCACCTGGGCAGATTCTTCAGTAAACATCAGTCTGGACGGATTGAACACTGGACCTAAGTACAAGCAGAATCCAGCAGGACCAACCTTGAATCAGATGACCGGTGGGCAGCCAATGTCACCAGGCAAGTTGTTTTAGAGATTATTGATTACTTTAACCCCATAATCATTTTACTGATATATCTGCATTCTTTAATACCAAGCTTTTCCTAACATTTAAAAAGTTGAGTGAATTCTCTTAATGATTGGAATGTTGTTTACATGGTTTTTTTTTTTTTTTCAATTTTGTATTTTTTTACAATCTGTTCTATGGTGATAATAAAAATGTTGACTAGGAATGTTTCATAGAATTGAAATTGTTTTTACGGTGACTTGTTGGTTGGATTAAAAATATGGGTGTCATTTTATTTTATATTTTTTTTTTTAATAAAAAAAAAATTGACAACATCTGACACATGAGTGTCATTTAAAATAAACTCTTACCCTAGACCGAATCTGAAAATATTATTACAAACCATCTGTTAAAAGAAAAAGTTGCCTTCATAGTAACAATGGTGCATTTTTTTTGCTGTGTGTCTAAGGAGTCCTCTGGTATCCTGAGATATTTGCAGGTAGGCCAGTCGTTACCAGCATGACTTTTGATTGTTGACAGTTTTTTTTTTGTTTCATTTTTTTTTTTTTTTTTTTTTACATTTCCTCTAATTTTTTGCTGCATCAGTATTGGATTAAACTGTTAAACTTTAGCATATAAAAAAAAAAAAAAGAACAGATTTCCAAATGTGGTAAAAGGTAACTAGCTTTTACCAGTTTTTATTCACATTATAATAGTAAATTTGATTTTTTTAATTTTAAATTTTGAAGAAGATTGTCTTTAAACTTGTTTTCCACTTCCTCTTTTCTCAATTTTTTTTTTTGTAATTTATAAACTGGATGGGCAGAAATTTAGCAGATACATGGATACGTTGAAATAATCACCAAAATTTTGTCCCACCTAATCATACGATAAAAGAGACACATTAGACAACATATAGCTCTTTTAAAGGAACATTTTTTATTACAATGCCTTAATTTATCTGTTGCTAACTCAGAAGACTTTAATAGTGGATATGAAACTGTTGGTACATTGTTTTGGTCTAAATGATCGTTTTGCCACAAATAAATGAAACAAAATTGTGGACAATCCCAATGAAATTTAATAAGATTATTTTAAAAAGGAAAGTTTCAGATTTTTTTTTTTCATTTATTCATTAGATGTTTTTTTTCTTTCTGTTAATTGTATACATGTTTTATTAAATTTCCATTTTTTCATTACATCTTTTCATTCAGTGTTTCAATTTTTTAATTGGAAATGCATGAACTTAAATTATTCATAGGTCTGTAAGCTTGTGATGTAAAAAATGTGCATGCCTCGCCTCAGGCATCGCACTGCCCTTCAAAATTCCTGGACATATTTGTTTGGAATAAATTTTTCATTGGATTAGCCATCTGTAGTATCTCTATGGATCTTTTCTTTTCTTAAATGTAACTATTGCAAACATTTCATTCAAAATATTTTATTTTTTTTTTTTTATTTTCTGTTGCTGTTGTTATAATTTTACCCCCTTTCCTGCTAAGATTTTAAATGAAAATATTATTTTTTTTTAACCTTTTCTTGGAGAATAGTTCTGGCTTAACGCTGACTGAACATTAAATGTATATCATCACACAATGTTCAGAACAGGGTGCTCATTGTTGTTGTGTTTCACTTAGTACAGCTTAGTATGGACTAAGGGCTCATAATTGTTGTCTTTTGTTTCGTATCACAGACTTTTTTCATTCAGGTTTTTAAAGTTAAAATTTTTTTTTTTAATTGCACTATGTTTAATTTAAACTAATGAGGGACATTATACAATGTATTATGTGTCTAAAAATTTGGGCTGCCAAGTGGCTTTATTTACTTTCACTTAGATAAAAGATTTCATCACAGTTTTATTGTGTATTTTATCACAGGGTATTTTGGTTTGCAATAAGCAAGAAATGTTTGTTCTCTTTTTTTTTTCATTATACATGTAATTATTGACAGTATTTCATGTTCTTCATTTAAAAATTTTTCATGCCTTTTGTTACTAGAAGTAAATTAATTTCAGTTTTCTGCCTAATGGCTCAATTTTTTTTTATTTACCTTATCTATTAAACTTAAATTAAAAATTTTAATCATTATTAAAGTCACTTAAAAATGTGTGAATGATTTACCTTTTACTGTTTTTTTAAATCATGAATTGCATGAACGACTCTGCATTGTTGAAAATGTTTCATAGAAAGTTGCTTTACAGACACTAAAGTAAATCCAACAACTCTATGTTCTTCGTACTGTTATTGAAATAAAGCTAGTATAATACTTTATTCACAATCATTAATTTTTTTACTTAGGCGGCTAAAAGGTTTTTCTTCATCTATTGTAAAAATATTGAAATTGTTTGTGAGAATGTTTTAACGAGTTTATTATCTTTACAGGTTAATGCAGTTTTTAAACATACTAAAGTATTTTTACTTGTTTTCCTTGTGAAGGTATGGGTATAATGACTCCTGGCATGACTGGTCTCAATCAGGGCATGACCAATATGTCCTTGCAGAGCTCTACTCTACCCCTTATGTCTTCACCTGTGATGGTTCCAGGCAGCAATCGACCAATGATGACCAATATGGGTAGGGTGATCTTAGAACTTTACGAGAACAACATTGTGTTAGATTTTGTAGTCTTTTGGGAATTACTCAGAAAGAAGTGTCCTATCTAAAATGTATTCATATGATGTACTGCAGTTTGGATTGTCTTTGCTTTATATTTGATCTCATAGAAGTTCTGTATTATATGTAACATAGTACATTTAATTGTCACTACTGTATTTAATGCATTGCTCTATGGAACAAATTTTCTAACTTGACCTGTAGTCTAAGAAGGTGTTAAAATTGCTTGGGCTTCAGTTAATAAAATTGCTTGGGCTTCAGTTAAAATGGCATATACAACTTTTTGGTTTGTAATTACATCTGTGGCATTTCTTTGAGAGTTTACAGTACAACTGAGACATTTCTTTGAGAATTAACAGCTGGCTTCTAAGACTTGTATTCACATTAAATGCAGTGTTTATCTCATAACGTTGGTTATCATACTTAAATGAAGTTTATTGATGTCAAAATTAAAATGCCACCTTGAGGATGACTGTTAATTACACGCAAAACTGTCATATAAACATTTTCCAGAATTTTTTTTTTTTAGTGCTTGATATTTTAAGCTTTCCATGTACAGCTTACCTTTTTTTCCCCCTTTCATTTCGATATAGGAATGATGGGTATGGGTCAGCCCAACATGATGAGTACAGTGCCACAGGGCAACATTGGGATACAGATGATGTCATCAGCAACTTTGGCCAGCAACACTTCTTTCCAGAAAAGAACAGACACAGCCTTCTCTGCATTTGGGAATGTCAAAAATTAGAGCTACCATTTCACAACTTACATCTATAGATATCAACTAATTACAGTTATTCAGATTTATGCAGTTGTCGTGGTTACTTATCGGTTGTGTTGATTTTTTTTTTTCATTTTAAACTTGTATACGAAAAATATTGCCTTGAGTATTAGCGTGTGTTTAAACATATGGTTTAATTAATAATTTCAAATATAAATAGCTATATCAATACACGTACACACTCATTCAGAATGTTAAGCAATTTATTTACATTTATTTTATTCCAAATTAATGTATTTATATTTTGGACTGTAATACCAAGACTTGTTGTCTTGGTTCTCTGCATACTGTGATGTTTGACTTTGAGAAAAAAGACTTTATTATAATTTTTTCTTCTGTTTTATCACGTCCCCACTTTTGTTACTGTAGTTAAAAAAATCTGGGAGTACTTTTAAAAAAAAATATGTATATACACAAATGTATTTGTACTACTCTAATTGATTTATTCAAAACCAGCATTTTTTTTTTCCTTTTTTGAATTGTAAAGCATGAAATACATGTATTGTGAAAATAAATATGACAAAAATATGTTCATCATCACATCTAGAGCCACATACGCAGTACTCTTAAAAAATAAAAACTAAATCCTTACGTTTTTTGGCATAATGTTTACATTAGTTTTACATTCTTTAAAACCTCATTTCTCAAAAAAAGTATTCTTATTAAAGATAATAGCCTGCACTGCTGTAGAATTGATTTTATTTACTGTTCTAATATATATGTATGAATATAAAACAATGACTTGCTCTGTAATTATTGACAAAAATTGTTCTCAGTCATAATGAATGAGGTTTTTTTTTGTATCAAAGAGCAGTAAGATAGATAACTTCATTTTAATGTTTCGTACTACCAAACAAAAAAAAAAAATGTTACGGAGTGTTCAGTTTTCCTTGTCAAAATTTGTGTGTGTATATATAACAAATATATCATGTTTCATCCCACCTGAATTTCATGTATTGTTTGCTCAATTTCGTTCCAATTCTGTTTCTTGAAGAGAGAGCTTAGACTTGGTCAAAGTTTAGGTTGTCTCCTCTTGCTTGAGATTCAGAAATTGGGTGGGTTAGAGATTAGCTTTGTTTCTGGCTTCTGTAGACAAACTAGCATCCTCTCCAGTAGTACTTTTTCCAACTTTCAGTCTCTGCCAGGTCAACTAGTTTTTAAAATGTATAAAGACCTGAGATGCTAGGCCCAATTATATGCTGTTTAGAAACTCAAATCGATTTACCAGTGCCAGTACATTTTAATATGTTTGCTCTAACCATATTTAGTGGATATTGTTAATGAATTAGGGACAGCTTCTATTTCATCTTTGATCTTGTAGGGAAAATTGTGCCCACTTGAAGTCATTAAGAGCTAAAGAAATGAGAAGTAAGGGTACTACTGAATAGTTTATCAGATTCGTTGATTTAATCTTGCATTCGATTTGAACTGTGGCACCCTACATACATATCCATGCCAAGTGTTATTAAATAGAACTTCCCATCATTCAATTATATTTTTTTTTTATGTTTGTGAACAAATGTTAATTTTGACCACAAGTGAGCACCCCCTTATTTTATTACTGCTGTTGATGAGTTATAAACATTGCTACATTGACTTGGTCTGTTAACGATGAGAGTTATAAACATTGCTACATTGACTTGGTCTGTTAACGTATGAATGCTATTTATTCCACTTGTACAACAACTATATTCTGATCGTGTAAATATATATATATACATATAAATGATTTTTTTTTTTTAATAGGCAGGTTATTAAAAGTTCATACGATTGTTTCTGTCATCATGTGATTATTAAAAACAAAACCTGTATAAAGGCTGTGCATCTGTTGGCTAATAAGAGATTTTATAAATTAAACAAATGGGTCTACAATGAACTGATTGTTAGTTTTCCTTACCTAGTTATACATGTACTTGGTTAATTTTAGAAGAAAGAAGAAAAAAAGCACAACTCAACCAGAGGGAATTTTGAAAGACATGTTTAATGTGATTACAGAACCTTACAGCTTTCAGTTTTATCTCTAAATCTTAAAATATAAGTTCACAATGAATGAAAACTGGCTTAATGAGATAGCTGTAAGCATGTAAGGCACTTCTCTATAATGTAGCTAGATCAGGAATTGTATTAAGAATAACTAAACGCAAAATTATCAATTTCAAATCTAGTGTCTGCTTGATAAAATACCAGTCTGTGCAAGAATTAAGTCATTTTAGTCAAAAAAAAAAAAAAAAAAAGACGACATAAAAAAAAGCCTGTTTGACTTTTATTATAGGAGCAGGCAATATTGCATAAGGACAAAGCATTAAGAATGTAAGCTGCCACCCATACTTGTAACAGCTAATATTTAGCTTAATTATATGACTTTCTGTAGAGCCAGAAAGCAGAGATTACTTAATACAAGAGTAAAAACATGCCAACATAAAAATATAATAAAACCACTCAATTATGTCATCATAGTATATAACCTTTTAAAAATAAAGACCAGTTAAGCACTAGTATTACAATAAAAAATAAAGAAATATTTCTACAAACAACAAGCATTCAAAAGCACAGACGCTAATTGCCATTAATGTATAATGTAATACATCTAGCCTGTAAATATTTGTCCGCAGGCAAGTAAAATAAAAAAAAATACTAACATACATCCACTTCACAATGAGAAATAATTTCAGTATATATCACCTATCTTATTTAAAGTAAAATTGATCAATGCATATCATAGTAACATAAATTATAACTAACAAGTCAAAGAGTTTACTCTGAAACATTCCAAATTTTAACGTTAGAATCTTGACCAACTGTGACAAGTGAATTGTTATTCAACCAGGCTAGTTTGTTTACATGACTCATAGGATGAGCTGAAAATTAGAAGAAAAAAAAAGAGACAAATGAACAGACACCATTAATAAATAAAGAAGCTATAAAGCACATCTTTGAATGTTATTTTTCCTGAAGTCAGGTATGGGCAACCTATGGCCTGCTGGCCAAATATGGCCATTGATCTGGCCCGGCTCCACTACCCTCTCGTTCATATTTATTTATATAAAAACTCCATCATACCAGGTTAGTTAATCAGGCAACATGTGCAATGTAACATTTTCCTTTTTCTTTTTTACAGCAGTTATTTAAATTGATAGCTTGGAATTTTTTTTGTGTTTTCTGAACTATTGACCCAAAAGCTCATTTCTGCGCTATGTTCAATCCATTTTTCCTCAACTTAGCTATTCATATAAGAGTTATACCATTTTAAACTTTCAAAGTACTTAAATAATAATGTGATTTATTTCTGTGTTATTAAACAAATACATGTATTAGAAAATCACAAATGAAAAAGGTCTACTTTCCTTTACCCCCCCCCCCGTTCAATAAGAGGTCTGTAGTTTTCCTCAAACCCAAATAGGTAAAAATTAAAATCCTGAGCAGATTATGCGGAAGAAAAGAATGGCATTCAAATGATCAAAAATAGAGAATAAAGTATATTTTTAATGAAAATTTGGTTTTGACTACATGGTATAATTTTACATCTATCATTTTTATTCAAGTAGGGGTAGACAAAAAAAAAATCACGTAAAAAATAATAATGGTGAATTCATAAGGTTTCATCTTTAATTATCACCTCAGAGGTCATACTAGACACAGAAATAAAATATTCAAGACTTTTGGGTCTCATATTTCCACATCATGACACAAGAAATGTATTGATTTTTACATTTATAATTTGCGTAGGATATTTTTCTTGAGTAGAATTTATATCTGGACAACATTACTTTTTGCAGCCTACTACAAACATATTATTTTGCCATAAAAAAAAGTAAAACTTGTGAACTTTATGCAAGTGAGTGTGTAACGATAAAAATGAAAGATGGAAACAAAAAATAAAAGCAGTATATTTGTGCAATTATTAAATGTAATATTACAAATATGTAGTAATTCATTACAAATGACTATTACAGGTGTTTTGTTTTTAAGCTGTGATGACTGTATACTACATGTATATGTTTTCCAAAATTTAAAAACTACTCATGTAGCATTATCTTTGATCATTAGCGAGGAAATTTTTATTACCTACTGTATGGAAACAATGTATTTGCTGGTGGTAGTGACTCAATAGTAATTTTGGAATCCTAAGACTTTATATTTTAATTTTATCCAAAATAATTAGTTCAACGGGAGCAACATTTGGTTAAATGCAGATTTTAAAAATTTGGCCGTTCTGTATTTACTAAAATAAATATTTTCTATAGCACTATATTTTTTATACAAGTATTTTTCAAAATGTTTAAATTATTAAATTACTGTCATATTTTTTAAAACTATTAATTCATTTAAAAAAATAAGATAAAAAATAAATTATTTTGCAGCTAATGCAAATTGGTGAAAAAATGACAGAAAGATATGATTTACGATACACAATATCTATTTAAAATTATCAGAATGTTTTGTGATAGAAAATTGTTAAAAGATTGGTTAAATTAAACCTATAAGTGTACGAATATGTTTTATACTGAGCTAGAAATATCGAGTAACTCACAGCTTTTTAATTTTATAAATTTAACATTGACTGCCTTGCAAATTTGCTATTCAACCCATCTCCAATCAAAAATCTCTTGTTTTCATTCTTCAAGGCAAATGCTGCCATCCCCCAAAATTATATGTTTTGAAACAACATAAATATACATTTTATTTTATAATTATGCTACAAATATAACCGAAAAACACACTCAAAGTGTTCATCCCAAAATTAATTTTGTTTCATACTTGTAGCCACAAAATTTATCTATTTAAAAAAAAATGTAAATCACATTCATTGTATTTTTACCTTTAACAGATGGCTTCAGACCTGTGAACTTGCCGAACTCCCAAAGGATAAGATGAGAATCAATACTTGCAGACACAAATCTATGAGAATTCGGTGACCACTTCACACAAGTGACCTTTGCTGTATGCTGCTCACCCCAGCCACCAATTTCATCCTGTAAAGATTCAAATCAATAAAATGAGTTAAACATGTTTAGGAAAGACATCTCGAGTTTGTTTTTCAGTCTCTAATAGTGACAATTCAATGGACTCAGGAATACAGAAACTTTTCTGATAAAATTATTTTAGTCACGGTAAGGATGAGATGTTAATTTTTTGATGTGATAAACCACTGAGGGATGGCATTTGTAGCGCCCTTCTTTTCATTCCCATCACAGCGAAATGTGCATCAGTTATGGAGGCAACAAGAAAGACAAAAGTAGATGACTGGACGTGCTGGGATTCGAACCCCCAAATCTACAGCATACTGATAAGACTCACAACCAAAGCACCACAAAGTAACCCTTTTGGGATCTGGATTTAAAGAATATTGAACCCATTTCTGATTTCTCGTCCAATTTACTGGAACCTAGTTTAGCCTACTTTTGAGCATTCCATAAATTCTTTGAGTTCTACAAAACAGAAGACCAGAAAAGAATCCATAATTGTATGGAAATCTGTATAAATGTTGTCATCATTCCATCACTGGTCTCCAATCATCTTAGGAATAAATATGACAATGGTAAAAAAAACCAAACAAACTGCAAAACAACATTATAGCATGCCTTGATTTGCAATGCGGAGATCCCCGTTCAACGACTACTATGTAATAAACTTGCCTTCCAGTCATCCAGGTGGATCAAGCGGATGTTATTCTTTGATCCAAAAGCTAGCCAGGCTCCATCTGGAGAGTAGTCAACGGTGTTCACATCCAGGGACTCTTCAGTTTTGACTTCCTTCAGGGTGCCAGTACTGAGTTGGAATATGTGAAGTTGAGTTTTCTGAAAGTAAAATTGGCCAGAAACAATGACTAATTATCAACGGGATATTAAAAAAAATTAGGGGAAGGTTTGGGGGGAGTGGGGTGGGGGGATTTTGATCCTTATTTCTATTTGTAAATTTCTCCCCTGCAATAAACAAAAATAAAAAAAATAATTTTTTTTTCATAAAATTCTCAGCCCCAAGCCTTGTATTAAAAACATTTCAAATATCTAACAAGATTGTAAGTGCCTACCGATCCAACAGCGACTTCAGTGCCGCCAGGTCTTATGCTGACACTCAGAGACTCAAACTTAACAGGCAGCGTGGATAATTTACGACCTGGTGCTTGAAACACAACCAACTGAAAAAACATTAATAACTAGAATTTATCATTTTTTTCTATGAACCATCCTTGATTTTTAGCATATTTAAAGTACAGTGTATTTAAAGTATAGTGTATTTAAAGTATAGTGTATTTAAAGTATAGTGCATTAGGTGGATAAAAGTAAAGAAAAAAATACTATTAAAATTTCTCAAAGAAACTGATGAACAAAAAGGAAAAAAAAAAACCATTAACATACATGATGTAGACAGGCAACTACAGCAATGCCATTTTTACTGTCTACTGCTCTCGGCTGTGAGTCAAGCTTGATAGAATCATTACTGGAAGCATAAAAAAAAGAAGTAAGAAACTAAACACAATAAAAAATAACACAATTCAAGGTGCTCAAGAAAAAATGAACAAATCCTAACACAGTGGTGGTGAATCATTTTGGAGCAGCGTGCCCAAAATTCAACCAAAAAAAAAAAACAACATTTATTTATAGCAAAGTGCTAACACTCCAATTAAAATTAAAGGAAGTGATATTGCATGTGTGCCACAGGTTCGCCACCACTGTCCTAACACTTTTGAACCCGTTGAAATAAAAAAAAACTTTAAAAAATTATTGCATAAAAAAAAAGTCCTTTTTTGTGTGTGCCAGCTGTTTACAACAAAAATATAGACACTTTAATGCCTTTTGTCTTTAAGTCATGTGACTAAAGGATTCTTTTTACACAGCTGATCATGTTTATAAATAGTCCCCTTCCCATCAATGAAGGATTTTTTTCTGTAATGCAGTAAAATGTGTGCATAGATCTTGAATTAATCTTATTCCTTCTGTTTCCAAACATAGCCATTCAAAACTGATGTCATTCCACATAAAGAGAAATATTAAAAATTATCCTCCATGCACAAAATATTTATAGAGCATCTCTGTCTGCACAGCTAAGACCTAATTGCAGCCACTTTGTGGTTTTTCCCAAAATGATGCAGGCCGTTAGCCCTGAACCCAATAGATGACAGTAGCCTCTGTTCTTCTGCAGACAAAATGTAGTTTATAGCTTCAGTGGTTATTGCAGTCCCATGCTATCATAGAAAATTCCAACAATACTGTTTAAGGATTCTGTTAAGGAACAGTTGAAGGTTTTAAATTTGGATTAAACTAAGAGTACTTATATCTGATTCCCTCGCAATGACAACTTAGTTTTAGTGACACTGTAACAAAAGAATATGATAGCTAAACATAACTCAGAGACATGAAACAAATACCTGTATTCCAGTGAGGCTGGACGTGTGAATCTGATAGTATCATCCATGGCCACAGAGACCAAATATTCTCCATCTTGTACCATGTCAGTCACTTGGTTCGTGTGACCTTTGCCTTTGAAGTCATCATTTTCACTGGTGGCAGTTTCCCAGCTAACTGGTAAGGGTCAAGATAATAAACAATTCTGTTTTCTTTTTGGAAATGATTTGTAGGTGAAAAAATTCACAAAAGACGATTAATAAATTATACATACATGTTCTGCAAAAATAATTTATATATAAGGATACTCATGAGACCATCACTACTTGCAGTGTAGAACTGTGGTCCATTTACAGCAACAGCCATGATTGGTTTGTTATGACCCTGAAGCAAACAATACATAATGGAATAATCCACGTGTTATTTTACAAGTGAAATGTGACGAGAGTTAAAAAAGTTAAAATGTATATTTCTTTTCAGAGGAAAAACAACAACAATTCAAAAGAACAGTTATAATCAAAACGCAGTGGCTACGGTTACAGCCAATGCGCATGAGCTCTAGTGCTCTAGATGGACTATTTTTTTTTCGGGGTCCAGCTATAGATATTGTTCCTATCCCTAACCCTATCCCTAATCCTATTCCTAGCCCTAAAAAAAAAAAGTCCGTCTAGAGCGCTAGAATGCATGCGTTGGCTGTAACCGTAGCCACTTCATAATCAAAAAAGGTATGCAGGCACACCTTGACGATTTTTCTAGGCTGTGCTGGGTGACCTGGGTCCAGGTAGTTGATGTACCCTGACAGTGACACGGTCAGTAAGATGTCGCCTTGCCACAAACAACCAACCTGCATATCTATGACCTGATTGCCAAAAACAAACTCTCTGAAACATAGAATGAAGGACTTAATTATTGATACTATATCATTGCAATGAGTGATTTTTTTTTCAAATTTCATTTTTACTGGTTATTATTTTAATATAAGTTTAACAGTATCTACTGACATTTTGAAAAAAAATAAAATCTAAATTACAAAAAAAATAAAATAAAATCTAATTACAAATAAAATAAACAGAAGTAAAAAAAAAGTATAAAAAACGAGCATTCATTGAAATATGCTAAAAAAAAATTCTTTAGCTTACAAAAATATTTATAGAATTATATTAAGTGTCAGTGCCAATGTGGATTATTTCAAGTATAATTTGTTTAATTTAGCAAGAGAAAAAACTACAAGATATACAACTGGCGCCAATACTTTTATTGAGTCAATATAAATTAATATAAAAATTTGTATGATGTAAGGAATTAATTTTACTGACCTTTTAGCACATTTTTATAAAAGCCCTTTTTTAAAAGTTTTTTTTTTATATTTTATACTTGGTTGTGGTAAAAGTATTTCTCTAGCTTTTGTTTGTAAAGTGAACACATGTATGAAAAAAATAAAATTAAGTTGTGTACTACATGTAGTGTGAAAACATAAGACTCAAAAAAATTGTTTGATATATATTTACTTTTTATAGTGAAAAGTATTTAATTAGATTTTGACTGGTAAAGTTTATATTAAACAAAAAAAAAAATTTCTGCATGGTTATATAACAGGGCTGTACTTGGCACTATAAACTCAGGGGACTCCATACAATTTGAATCAATTGACTTGAGCATTTTAATCACAGAGAACAACAGACACGTGTTTAAAAGGTCAAATAAATCGATCGGAACACAAGAAGTTAATGATAACTGATTTCAATTTTCCAAAGCACAATAAACACGACAACATCCAGACAGAGCTTAAATAACCCCCCCCCCCCAAAACACAACATTAAGTTTATTTTTTAGGAGAAAAACACCTGTCCGGAAAGCAAAACTGGATTTCACTTACGTTTCAACTGATGAACTATCAAGATTCCAAATTTTAGCAGTTTTATCGCCAGAAAACAGTCAAGAGTTTTTTACTGTCAGCATTAAAACACATCTAAAGAAAAAAAAAAAGATGTAGTTCTACTTTTGAAAAATCCCAGTAAATATTTTAAGTCAGTATTTCAACAAAATTAAAAGAAAATTTCAGTCTTCATCTCATGATTCTAAGAGAAAAGGAGTAAAAAAAAAATTTTTTTTTATACTCACAGCATAAATGCCTCCATTATGAGCCTTAGGTGCACCCAGCTCTCCGATGTAATCAGATGTCTTACCATCGTAAACGAAGAGCTGTAAGAAAGAAATTACTCATGCAATGTTGTTGTTTTTTTTTACATAAACCTTTAGTGATTTTAAAATTTAATAAAACTTTTATGAAGAAAAAAAAAAGTGATTATACAATTTTATGATAAGTGGCTGACAGGGTCTGAAAATAATGGTTGCCAGAATGCAATAGGGGCCCAATAGATGATGCTATAATATTATTTTGTTAACAGATAACACAACTGTGGTGGTCCACACAGTTCAAGGGATCGAACTAAGATTGGACAAGTTAACTAGCCTGAAGTTTACCCTGAAACATTCTTTATTTTAACATTAGAATCTCGACCAATATGCTGCTGTCAATGATAAAGGGCATTAACATTTTGTGAAACATATTTTAGAAAAAAAAAAGTAGCAATCTGTGGATTGAAATCTTAACCAATTAGACTTAAATCACTTGCCCAGTCTTGAGTTAAGAAAGGTAACTCAGCCAAAATATTACCTTTTTTGTTTTAAAAATAAATAAAAAAATACATAATATAATTTGATAGCCATAACAAACAAACTTTAGAGAGTATAATTAACATGTTTATTAATGCGAATTACAAAAAAAATATATTGTGACATCACCAGATTGCTTATTTTTCTATAGTTTTATATAGTTACGTCACAGAAGTTAAAATGCTTTTAAAGGCTATATAAATATCATTTTAGTGTTCATTTAAACCTGTATCTCAAAGTTATTTATCTAAATATCAATGCAATTTCATCATTTTATTCAAAACATGGCAAAATCCACCAACTTCAAAAATTCGCAGAAAAATAAATTACTGACCTATTTATAAACAGTAAACACCGAAAAAACAGACCATTTACTTCTCTTCAAGAGAGTTAACTTTTATAGCTAAATATATAAATTATAGTTTATAGAAAATAAAAAGTGGCGAACAAATAAAAAAAAAAATGCACTGATCTGTACCTATCAGTAAAGGCCACGATCAGCGACCACAAGACATAAACAACTAAGAACGACAGAAACTCACTTTTCCATCAGCACCGCCTGTAATAAACTTTTCACCATCTGGGCTGTAACGAACGCAGTTGACGAAATTTGTATGCTCCTGTTTCGGAAATAAATTTAAGAGTAATTGATATGCTGTGGTCCAAACTGACAAAATCAAATCTGAATTTTAAAAAGTTGCATTGCATAATTGGAATTTTTTGTCTGTGGTCTAAGGGACATCTCCCAAACTTTAAATTCTGAGATTGGTTGGGGATACTACAGTAAATTTACTTTTGTGTGTCTGTTAAATATTTGTATTGGCTTACTAATTACACGTATGTCTTTGTAACTGAGAAAGTAAGAGAAAAGTAATGAAATGCTCACAGTCTTTGTGCATTTGAACTTGAATGGTGGTCCTTCATAGAAAATAGATGTGAAGTCTTCACTACCAGTGACAATCTTCATTGGCCGAGCCTGACGTACAGAAACACTGTTGACTGACTTACTGTGGCCGACAATTTCACCAACAGAATTGCCAGAGTCAAAAGCAAACGCACGCCCAAATCTACAACACATTAGAGAAATGAATGCATAAATCCTTAATGAAGTAAGTAGAAAAATAATTATGTTCTTTACATATGAATATAAAATGTTATACATAAATACAGAAGACTAAATGTTTTAGACAGGATAATCTGGCCTAGGTTAATGTTGGTAATAAAATGCAGCTGTGGAATAAAAAGGGGCATTTTTAGATGTTTTAATCGTAATTTTTATGGGAAGTTAGTAAATTAGCTCTGGTGTATCAGGTTTTTCAACAACTGGGGTGCCCATCTCCTACAAAAGGTTGGATAATTTTAGAGTCTACTGCACATCATATGCTACTATTAATGTATAGATAAAAATTACTCACAATTCTCGACCTTCTCCAACTGCACACAGTTTTTGATTGTCCATTGTCCAATCCAAATCTTTAACAGCACCACCAAGAGGCTGGTGTTGAATTTTCAGAATGTGCTCTTTGTTTACGGTGTCCCAAACTCTCACTTTGCCTTCCTTATCTATGGGAAATAATTAGCTTAGCTGAAACAATTATTTCATTTATAACAGTTTCTACAAATGAGGTATAATTAGCCTCACTGTAATATTCAATAAAAAATGACAATAGCTCACCCCCAGAAGCAATATAAAATCGAGAAGGTGAATATTTGGCCACAGTTGTCTCTTTGGAGTGCTCAGTGTATACATCACATACAGAAGTATCCTAGAAGATAATATTTATGTAGCATAAGTGTAAAATATAAAATATTCAATTTTAGGTTTAAAAAAATTGTAGAAATCCTCCCACCATCTGATGATCACATTTAGAAAAAAAAACATGCACCACTTCATAATTTTATAATAGGCAATTTTTTTTTAATAAGGCAATACTAATAAAATGACTCACCTTTAATGCTTCGTATATAGACACTGTTACCATTACAGTAGAGAAAATTTTCCCCCTTGGGATCACCATTGATTACTATTGGGCTGACCTCTTGTTGTTCTTTTGTAGTGAAGCATATGTACTCTCTAAAAGTAAAAATCATTCAATATTTTTTTTTTTAGTGTTAATCTTTATAAATTATTAATAAAAAATAAATGTATGTGTGTGTGTGTATATATATAAATACATAATAATCTCTCTTTCTATATGTATATATTTCTTTTCCTATATATATAGTAACAATTATATGTTCTATGTTTCTATATTTCCCGATATATAACATTACTAAATTTAGGAAAATATCTTTAAAATGTTTAGGACTCATAAATGAGTAGGTTTTAAATATATATATATATATATATATATACACACAGGCACGCCGAGAGGGGGGTCGGGGCACAGGTGTACCGGGCCCGGTCGCCCCGACCATGTCAATTTTTTCACGACTTATTGTTTATTATATAATATTAAGGGGGCCCGCAATGGATGTCCTGCCCTGGGGGCCAGTCTGCAGTTAGCTCCTCTGCGCCACTGTATACACACACACACACACATATATATATATATATATAAAATGTTTGCAACACATGAACTTAATTGGCTTGAGCTAATATTAACTTCATTTAACTGGAACATAATAAAATATTGATGTAAGATTCTCTAGGACGAGGATCAGTGTAGCCTCTAGGTTGTGCTACTGCACACAACTCACTGATAACACCTCCACCCACATTGAGGCACATAACACAGAGGGCATAAATACTCATTTAATAGACTTTTGTTGAGCACATCAAATTTTAATTTCCTTCTTAAGTTGCCAGACCATAGTCCATACAATTATATTATAATATGATATGTTAATTCAACCTGTATTTGAAAAGCTAGAGAGTACAACATTGCCCAGCTAGTATTTCTTTGCATCATTTTGATATCTAATTATAACTATCATTAATTTCGATTTAGTTTTTTTTAATATTCAATGATTATTCAAAAAGACGTTCTTTAAGAACTAACTTGAGTATTGAATGATTTGTGTACATTTTTATATGATAAAGTAAAATAATAATAATGCCAATTTAACAGCGAAACATTATAAGAGAATGGAGATATGTGTCCTCTCCTTAACGCCTTAGCAAAATGAAAAGCAAAATGTGCAACATATTAATTAATTTCAGTTAACAACATAACTTCATCAAGTTTGTGGTGCATGATGTCTTAATTTGTCTTAAAATAGAAACGTTAATATCGAAAGTAACAGAACGCCTTTCAGTTGTTAGGTATAATGCTTACATTTTAACATTTTTGTCCACAAATTTACTAGTAAAAGTAATTCCACAATTACACCATAAATACTTACTCAAAGTAATTGTAGACATTCTTAAAAGCCCAATAAACACAATAACTGAAGAATAAAAATTGATTGATGACAGTGGAGTTTACTTCCGTACTCCAAAACCGGGAAGGACATGGTAGTAGGTGTTATCGCGCATGCGCATTTCAGAGCTTTACGTTCCCTATATGGTGAATTCTTTACATGACTGAACCGGGTTTATCTGCATTTGGGTCAGTCACATTGACACTTTTTTAATTCGTTATTAACCAAGTATGGTTAATCAAACATAACTGACTGAGCACAGACTACTTGGCCAAAAAAGGTCTGTGAAAAAAGGACATAGAAATTAAAGAAATACTATTTTTAAAACGTTAAAAACTTTATATATTTCTTTGTTGTAGAATTTACAGTTGGAATGATTTAAAAATTATGCGGCGTAAAAAAACATTGCTTGCTTTTAAAAAGAAAATTATTATTCATTGATTGACTTTTGGTCTTGTAAATTTAAAATTTCGCCAATTTTCTTTAATTGAGAGGCAGCACTTCTCAGCACCCCCGATAGATAAAAAATATTACAAAAATTTGTAAAGAAATACAAAAAAGAAATATTCAGAAGTTGGTGCAGCAGACGCAGAAACAGTAAAATCTAAA
>JAGDYQ010000208.1:1113017-1176866 GCA_021962125.1 Bulinus truncatus
TGCACAAGAATACCCTCAATCCAGAAATACGAACATACATAACATACGATAAAGTAAGTATTAAACCAAAAAAGCTAAACACAAAAATCTTTTGAAATGTTGAATAAAATAATTATTCGTTTATTCAAATTTGAATAGATTACTTGACAACAAGAGTCAATTCCAAAAAAGGTACCACTTTTATACAAAATAAATCTGTGTGTGTGTCATGAGCTACACAAGCTTATTTACCTATCCAGATAAAATAAATTACTGATCAACAAAGCATGCTAATGAGCCAGTGATAGATTGGGACAATTGTTTTTTTTTTTGTAATACTCAGCAAAATCTGACAACAAAACAGTCGTATTATAATTACTTCACGAAATGAGAAGGGGGAAAAAAAAAACTAAATAAACATCCAAGAGGAGGTAAACCTTTCACTGAACAAAAAAAAAAAATATTTTCGTAGTGCTAACAAACTACTGAGGTTATGTTCATCCGTAAATGAATACTGTACGGTTCAGGTGTAAGTTTGTTCGAGTATTTAATCCACTTTTTTTTTTAGCTGGTGCCCTTCAGCTTGGCATTTTCCCGCTGAGTATCTTTGATCAGCCGCTCTTTGTAAGAGAATATATCACCTTCCCATTTTGTAACTGTTTCATGTTCACAAACCCAAATTTCTTCAGTGACCTAGACAAAAGTAAAACATTGAAACAAGATTTAAATTTTAAAGCTAAAATTAAGCAAGATACTATTCTCAACATGCATAACTAATTTAAAAAATAGAAACCCAAAGAAAATAATATTTATAGTTGCAAAAGTACCAAATTGTTTTTTTTTATTTGTTATTTTGAAGAAACTGAAAAGGTTTGATGAGGAGTGGAGCTGAGGTTGCTAATTAATGGGCTGTAAACGATTTTCCATCGTGGAGATTATCTTACATTGGGTTTCAATACCTCATGTTTTCCAAATAGATAATTCAATTCAATAAGCACAAAGCGGATGTAAATGCTTTAGAAAAATATATCAGAAAGCAGGTGTAATCAAGCACCAAAATATGATTTTTTTTAAAAAGGGAGGGGGGGTGGGGTGGAAGAAGGGGAATAAGGACATAATTGAAGATAACTTTTCAGAAGGCATGCCATATTTTTACTTTTTTTTTCCATAGCAGTGTCTAGATTTCCAAAGGCCCCAATATCGTCAGGAAATAATATAAAATGGCTATAGATGTTATTCTATGCTGGCACATCATTCTGCACCTGTGACATTTGTAACGATGTTTCTATCACTATTTACAAAAACCATGGATATTCCATAAATCCACATGATTCATGTTTCTATTAATCACATTTATCTCGTCTACAGATTTCTCTTTTCCTCATTTACTTTATATTCTGTTCATAAATTAAGCATGACTAAGTGATTGGTATACACTGGAAGGTATGAAACCTTCAGTAGGAATAACTCATGAAAGTCTTAAATCGGTTCATTCACTTAATCTGCCAACACATGGTTAGGAATACAGTGATATTTTGTTAGATTGACAATAACTCGTAAATGATTCATAACACTGCAAATCCCTAACACAGAAATGGTAGGGGGAGCTGCAGCATCAATTTTTTTCTCCTGATGCATATTATTCATAATAGGTATTATTGCAAAGATATTTAAGCAACTTCCCTAAAACTGTCCAAGTTTTTGCATGTTTGTTCACACGAGATACCCACTAGCATTAGAACTTCATGTGTGTATCAAAAATACCATATAAATTATTAAATACATGGAGTATAATATTTAAAATATTCATTAAAAACATGATGCTTTTTAATTACATTTTAAAATAGGTTGAAGTTGCAACAAATTTGTACTGCCTGAATAAATAAACTAAAAAAGTCTCCATCTGTATTTCTGATTTATTAATTTAAATACATGTACCACCTTTTGCAAATTACAATATTTGGTTTCCATAGCCCAAACAAAATGATCATCATTTATTAAACTATATTGTTATTTACCATCTTTACAAAATATGATAGTTTCCATCAAGTTTTAACCCCAAAAAATCCTTTTTGTCTGCCACAACAAATGGCTTCGACTTTAACAGAATAATGTACATTTTGTATGCATATCTCAAGGTGATTTATATTTATGGTTTTCAGTTTGTTATTTCTATAAAATCTCTAAATCTTATGTACAATTATCTCCCTTTACCGCTAGCATCTCAAACTGTGTCACAATTTTTTTTTTCATTTTTTTATTCTTACGTCACATGAATGAATTGTATAGGGGTGGAGTGTGAGTAGTGCTGTACACAATGCAAACTAACCCATTTATGAGGTGGGTAAACATGTAGCGAATCGCTTAACTGGCAGGCACGCACTAACTTCTCTCTTTTTTTAAAAATTGTATGTCATGCAGAACATGGTAAAACATAAAATGAAGAACTGTTTGGAAGAGTCCTTTAAAAATTAGGAATGAATTTAGATTTATCAATGATAAGGTGTTACATGCACAAATTATGTATAGTTGGATGTTAGATGCAAAGTTTAATTGTCGAGGGTTCTTTTTGTTATGATTGTGTACCCATAGTAAAGTTCCCTTCTTAGCCCTAACGGGCCTTCGGGGCAGATGAAGTGTAGAATTCATCTGTTTCTATAACCTCGGCATATGAAGGGATTGTGTGGTTAGCACAACGCCCAGCCGCTTTTACTTCCCCAACTTTAAGTCAGGTACCCATTTAAAGCTGGGTGGACTTGTGGGACGACTTTGCACCAAATTTCACCTGGAAAAATAAATTCCATGGGCCTCACCGAGGATCGAACCCAGGACTCTCAGGTCGACAGTCGAGTATCTACACCACTCGGCCATCCGTCCCATGTGTACCCATAATGAGGATTATTTTCTTGGGGAAATATGACATGTGAACTTTAAATGTCCTATACTTAAATGTATTTTGGCTACAATAATATGTTCATGTCCTTTGGGGCCACTTCAAATACATAGATATGTTATTTTTTGTATATAGCCTGATTGTTAACGCCATATATCACCATTTCTATATCCGACTGCGTGCCTACTAGCCGGTCCGGGTACCAGGCCTTTGTTTACTAGTACTATCAAATTTTGATGAAGCTGTACACTTCAACAGTTATCACTGTCAAGCAAGCCCTATAACTTGGTTAGTAAATTCTATCTGTAATTCTAAAGTTCACCATTCCCTGGTCCAACACAGCCAGTTTAATAAACATAATTTTGGTACCTGGCTTTGAGTAATTCACCTATAATTTAACTTTTTTTTAAACCTGCCTTCATCAATTTTTGTCATTGCAATGTGGACTGCTTTTAAAAATAATATTATGTGGTTAATTTTAAATTACAAATTCCTAGCCAGCCAATAGTAAAATTTCTTGCGTGAGATGTCTCCCTACCAGTGCTCAATTTAAGAAAAAACCAGTGCCAGGGATGAAAAAAACATTTCTGCAGAGTCCGGGATAAATGTCTATGGTTTCATCCCTGGCAGGAATATATTAGCTAAAGCAGAGCCGGGGATGACAGTTCTCAGTGCCGGGGATATCCCCGGCGGTAAATCTAGCCCTGCTCCCTACCCTTCCAAGCTCATAATCAGTTCAATGATAAAGCTTGTTATCGCAAGCTGAACTCGTGCCACCTTTTTTCAAAAATACAAATTTGGGAAAACAAATAACAGCAAAAGAAATTTGTTACAACTCTGCTTTTAACAAAGGTTATAAAAGCAAAGGTACCTCAATGTTTTCTACAACACTGAATATTTCATTACAATGGAATTCGTATTGATATTTCACTGTTTTACTTACATACAGATGGATGATGTGAATAATTAATTACCTGAGAGATAAGCCTGAAGTCGTGGCTGACTAGAATCATGCCACCATCAAAGTCATTGATGGCATCGGCTAAAGCATCAATCGTCTCGATGTCTAAATGGTTAGTAGGTTCGTCCAGTAGTAATAAATGGGGACACTGCCAAGCCAACCAAGCAAATATAACACGGCATCTCTGACCATCTGATAAATTACGAATCGGGCATATCTGAAAATTATAAATGTTTAAACAATATTTTTTAACAAGAACAAAGAGAAAAAAATATTAACTAAGAAAAAAAATAAGACACCATAATTTATTTATTTTTTCTGGTCTTTTTATCTGTTTATTAAATTGACTGGTTTTACTTTTAGCCTCTTGTGAATTATATGAAGATGTTCCTATTTTAAAACTAGAGAAATTTACCAAAACTTCAAGGGTGGGAGGGCTCGGGGGGTGTCTGCTGGACACAGTGGCATAACTGACCTGCTGCATACCAGTGAGACCATATCTCCCAATAATTTTTCTCATCTCTTCTTTCTCCTTAACTTCTGGATAACATTTCATCATGTACTCAAGGGCTGATAAGTCTAGCTCAAGTTGATCACCTAAATGCTGGAAAACAGCAGAACTGGTTTACATAAAAAAGATTTCCAATAATTCACCAATGCGGCAAAAACTAAATGAATGTGATAGAGAAAAACTATTGATCGTTTCGATATAGAAAGAAAAAAAAAAATTACCTGGTGGTAACGTCCAATCTTGAGATGTGAATGTCGTCTGATTAATCCATCTGTAGGTATAAGCTGATAAGAAAAGATAAAAAAAAAATTAACATTAGCCTACAATAATAAAGCTTAAAGACTATCTAAATATTAATGTTGTGTTAGCCTTTTGAGAATGATGGAGTTAAAAATTTCAGATTTTTTAAATTAAATATAGTTTACAAATATTTTAGAGTTGTAACTTAATTTTAACATTAAAATTAGTTTGCTAGTATTCAAATTTTGAATAAAATATAAATCAGCAAGAAGATAAGTCAGACTGTAAAAAAATCGCTTCAAGGGATTTGAACATTGAGCTTAACTCAACCACATGCTTATGGGGCATGCAGGAATCAAGCACTATAACTCGGCCTTTTATGTCATCACACTTTCTTACTTGCTGTTTCGAACTAACACATGTCAGCAACAAATGGGGAAAAAAGAGAGAGATAGGAAGAGTGAAAATTTAGTCTGTATTACTGGAACAAGATTTAAAACATAAAGAGGCAACTTTGACTGAAAGGTGATAAGTAAATTAATGAGCAGAGAATATGACAGGAGAATGAATAAAAAAATAATTACTTACATCTCCTGTAATAAGCTTTAAAAGAGTTGACTTCCCAGCACCATTGGGGCCCACAAGAGCAACACGGGTGTCCAGATCTACTCCGAAGTCCAGATCCTTATAAATATATTTCTGCCAAACAAAAAAAAAATTGCGTTCAAATGCATGATGGACAGTAAAGGTTTATGTACATTAATAAAATGTAGCAATAACTTAATAGAGATATGCTGTTGTTTTATTGCAAATATATTTTTTAACTTACCTGTCCTTCTGAATATCGAAAGCTAACATGCTGAACCATAATGACAGGTGGAGGGATAGATCCACAGCTTGGAAAATAAAATGACAAAGTCTGTAATAAAAAAAAATCTATGATAAAATGTATTCAATACACAAAAAGATAAATCAGTAACTAGTGTTAAAGAATAAAAATCATGGATTAACAAACTAATGAGTAGTTAGGCAAAACAAGTGCCTCAAAAATATACCTTGTCTGATGCGACTCTTTCAGTTAAACCACCATCAACCATCTTTTTTAATGTCTTTTCTTTACTCTGTGCCTGACGAGCTAGTTTGGCACTGCCATGACCAAATCTTGCAATATAATTCTGAAAATCAAAATTACTAATCTCAGTTTCATTAAATGCTAGAATCTAATACCCAAACAAAATAGCGAGAAATTGCAAACAAAAAAGTCTAACAGGGAGATTCTTAAAAGGTTACCTTCATATGAGCAATTTGATCTTGTTCCCATTTATATTTTTTCATCTGGTTTTCTTCCAACTCATAGCGAGTCTGAACATAGCTGTCGTAATTACCCTAATTGTGAAATCAACACCAGAGCCAAATGTAATTTTTTTCTTAATATTACGGCAAAATAATATGCTACTATATTATTAAAGCATAGCTATTTATGTGTCTTAATATATAAGTTTGTGAACAATAGAGTTATAAATATATCAAATTTTTTATTTAAACATAGCTTTAAAACAATGGAAGATGACAAAAGAATTGGATAAGATTAACATTTTAAGTTCTAAAAAATCTCAGTAAGACAAGAAGTCAGAAGGTTAAAAAATCGCTTCAAGGGATTTGAACATTGAGCCTAACTCAACCACATGCTCCAAGAGCATGCGGGAATTATAGCACTATAACTCGGCCTTTTATGTCATCATACTTTCTTTCCCGCTGAGACAGACTAATATAAATCTTCAAAAACAAATTTTATAAACTAAGAGTTTTAATAGAATCTATGGAATATGCTATAATTATGTAGTTAATTTAAATGCAGTGATGGTTTGAGAATCTAAGGAATATGCTATAATTATGTATTTAATTTACATGCATTAACGGTTAGAGCTGTAAAACAAAATGAAAGCAGTACTTACTCCATAGTACTTCATTTTTTTCTGATGCATATGTATGATATTTGTACAAACACCATTCAAAAAATCCTGGGAGTGGGATATTACTACAAGAATACGTGGATACCTTAAAACAAATAATTAGTACATAATATTAATTTAGATTACACAAAGCATTACACAGAATTAACTGTGGCATTATTAAAATTAAAGACAAATTTTGAATGTATACACATTTTCATTGTATTTATTATTTCAAAACTTGTATGAAAAAATTGCCTTGGAATATTAATTTTTATTATTTGACAAGATTTAATTCCAGTGTAAAAGAATGATAAAATCTAGAACAACTTGAAAATAGCATTTACGTTTTCAATTCTTCTTCAAGCCAGACACAAGCATTAAGATCTAAATGATTTGTTGGTTCATCAAGAAGCATCAAAGACGGACGTATAAATAAAGCTCTCGCCAATGAGATTCTCATTCTCCAACCTCCAGAAAAGTCTTTAACCTGTTAGTAAAAAAAGAAAGATAATTGTTTCACTCTTTCTTGAAATTTCTGAAAAGTTTCCATTACAGCAGTATTAATTAGTACTTGAATATTAAAATGGTTAAAAGCTGTTCACTGAAATGCCTACTGTACAAATAATTAATATATAATCCCTATGAGTTCTAAAAATCATCAGGGAGGGGGGGGGACTTTTTTAATACATAAATCATAATTATCTTAACAACTGTTTAAATACATTTAGCTCACCTTTGTCCTTTGCATGGCTTTGGTAAAACCAAGACCATGAAGTATGTAACCGGCTTTAGCCAAAGCTTTTGATGCATCTAGCTCCTCTAGCCTTTCATAAACATCCATCAACCTCTCATGGGCAGCTGTTAACAAATTGAAAAAAAAACTTTCCCTTTTCAATCGGTTCATACTGTAACGGTTTATAAAAAAAACAGACCAAACAAGTTCAATGATAAACACAAAAGGATAAAGAACTATACCTGGATCAGGATTATGAGCAAGTTCTTCTGCTTCTTTTTCCAGCCTGTGCCTTTCATCGTCCACCTCCATTACACATTCAATAGCAGTTTTATCACTGGGAGGCATTTCTCGTCGTAAAAGAAATGTGTCAATATGATCAGGTATAGGGACTTCACGAGCAGCCAAAGCCCCAAGCAGAGATGATTTGCCTAATTACCAAACACATTAGTGGCATGTAGAGTATTAGGATAATAGAAAAAAGCTATTTTAGAACACAATTTTTTTTTTTTAACTATTATGCTGATAAGTACATATTTTTCATCAACTAGAAATTTTTTTTTTATTTTTGATAACAGTGGCGATGCATCTACCCATTACTTCACTGTTTTTATTACATGATTTAACTAGCCAAAAAAAAGTCATGGGATTAAAAACTTACCACACCCATTGAGACCAATAAGACCATATCTACGACCCACATTAAGTTCAAGTGTAGAGTCCATCAAGAGCTCTGCACCATGAAACAAAATGGAAAGGTTGTGTATATGAAGATCCCGACTGTCTGGATGTGAGGCTAATACTCCAGTAACAGAACGATACTTAGCTGCGATTGCTAGTTCATCAACCAAAGTACACAGTGTAGAATCCTCTTTAAAAAAAATAAATTCAAAAAAATAATTTAAAATAATTAAAAACTATAATTCAAGCAAATCTCATGGCATTCACTTTATGATTATTCCTTTCATGTATAAATACCTGAGTTTCCATTAACAATACCATTTTCTCCATTTTCTTCTGTGCCATCTGTACAATCAACTTCTGCTTCTCCCTCTAATTTTACATTTTTCTTCAGTCCTCTAGATTTTGCTGCTTCTTTCTTTTTTGCATCTCTTTTCTTTTTTGAATCAGAAGGCATAGTTGAAAACTGATAAAGAAATGTGAAAATATTCTGAAACTGATTTTCTATAGCCTATATCAGTATATCATTTGTAGCTTATTAAGTGCCTGGCATAATAATCTTTACCACTTTTTATAATAATAATTTATAAATGGATCATACTACTAATGTGAAAGCAACTCAAATCATCGTTTGCACTTTAAGTCAGAAAAAAATGTCACTTAAATTGATGACCATTAGCAGTGAGACTATGACTACTGTGAGTAGTGTAAGCAACTAAGTCATTTTCGACAACAAAAGGGTTAAGTAAAGTTCCCTTAGCCCTTGCTGGCCATTGGGGCAGATGAAGTGTAGAATTCACCTGTATCTATAACCTCTGCATATGAAGGGGATTGTGTGGTTAGAACACCTGCGGCGGAACGAAATATTTTAAGGGGGGCAAGCCAAAATTCAAGGGGCGCCGCCCCCTTGAAAAATTAAGGGGGGGCAAGACACATTCTAGAAAATACAATGTTTGACCTATATTCTTGTAAATACAATGCTCAACCTAGAAACTTTGAGATACTGATTCTTCCAAAGTGTGTTACAAAAATATATTACCAATCGTGCTCGTTAGAGCGTGTGGGCGGTACAGCTAGTATTTGATATTTAGCGCTAAAATAAAAAGTGGGGGCCCGGGAGGCTGGTATTTGGACTCCGCTCCCCCACCCTATTAACGCCACTGGATATTATTCTATTTTTATTAACTTTATGAATGATACACATAAAATGTTGACACATACCTTGCTTTTTAATCTTTTTTGTATCGTAATGTCAGTTTGTTTACAAATTTAATAGTGAAATTAGATCAGAAAATAATTATCATGAATGAAGATGAACACAAAACTGAAACCGGAACCTCCATAAACAAAAAGTAATTTATGAAAAGATAATAAATAATTGCATTTACTTTAAAAATTACATTTGCCGTCATTCGGTATATGGCAACACTTTTTAAAATATGCCACAACAACTCTCAATAATGTGATTACTGTAAAATGTAAATTAATTATAATTTCTTTCAAATATAAAATTTAAGAAATAAATCAAATGAATTATGAAAATGAAACATATAAACTAAAATGAATTAAAAAAGTTAAACAAGGTTAAATTTTAGGGGGGGCAGACTGGAAATTCAAGGGCGCCGCCACCCCTTAATTGCTTAAAAGTTTTAGGGGGCGCCCCCTGCTCCGCCAGCCAGTGGGTTAGCATAACGCTCAGCCACCTTTACTTCCCCAACTTAAGTCAGGTACCCATTTAAAGCTGGGTGGACTTATGGGACAACTTTGAAACAAATTTCTCCTGGAAAAATTCCCATGGTTCTTACAGAAGATCAAACCCAGCCCCAGGACTCTCAGGTCGACAGTCGAGTATCTATACCACTCAGTCACCCCATCCGTCCCCAAAAGGGTTAAACTTTCCTCAAATATTTGATTATTTGAACAGGCATATAAAGTCAATATTGAGCTAAACTACTCCAGGCTTAAAATTGAGAATTCACACATTAATTTATATTTTTATTTACATGCACAATGAATGGGATAAAAAAAAGTACAAAATAAGACAGTGCCACAATGATGAAAGCAAATATTGTATGAAATAAAATGAGACAGTTTTGAGTTTTCACTTATCTAACATTTATATCTTAGTAATTCTTCAAGCTAAATATTTGCGATTAAGTCTTCCCAGAAAGTTATTATGATCTCACTAGTATTCAATATTGGCTTATAACATTAAGTTTGGCGGGAGATGTCCGTAATTAGGCAAGCCAATACTGCTTTGTCTTCAATTTATTTAACTAGTTGTCTAGTATGTCTAAGAATGATAAAAATATTCAACACTTAAATGATAGCTAATGAAGACTTTAATAATGATATGAAAATACACATCTGACAGAGTGCGATGGTTACCTTGCTTAACATCAGTCGTTTCTCACACAGAGAAAAAATATAGATTTAGAGAAAATGCCTTGTAAATACCAAATAGTTAACCGTTGAGTTTTAAGAACTATATGAATACCTTTTTTTTAAGTAAACCAAAAGTTTCAATGTAACGTTAGCTATATTTTTTTCAATAAATGTTCTAATTTATATGTATCTATGTCCCAAATCAATCCTTATTGCAACGCATGTGTAGCTTCATGACACCGGAAAAGGAAGGATGACGACGATTCTAAAATTACATTTTCTTACACCCGAACTAAAGTTGGTCTCTCTAGCAGAAAATATCAAACTGTTTTTCTCTATTAGTTACCGATATTTCAGAATAATATGCAATAAATATTAATATCAATATATATGATAATACGAATTGACACTGATTTTTTTAGGTACAAAAATAAGATTTCTTTGTTGATATATAGATTAGTGGCTTAAATAAATCTTTTAAAAGAAATCTCCATAATTTACTTCCGGTTAGTCATACGAGTGTGACAGGTGATTTGTTTACGAAACGCTTATACACGGTTCATGTCGAGCTTCATGTAAAAAGGATTTTAAGTAGGTATGTTTAATTGTTCTAAAGATTATATACTAATAATGTAATTGTGGAATAATTATTTAAAATATCTGTAGTTAAAAAGATTAACAAGTAAATGGCGTCTCTAACAACTTTGTCATCGTCGAAAACCGTGTGCTTATCCCTGTCTCCAGTCACTACCTAAGTCAGGCCCTCTTGAAAAATTTGACGGTGGACTGGAGGGAATCTGCTAAATTATTAATTTCAATAATTCTCACTGTCGGCCCCTAATATATTTCTCATTGTCAGCAACAAAGATGTTGAAGAATATTAAGTAATAACTAATACGACTTGTTACGAGACCTCTAGAGGGACGCCTACTGAAATATGTACGGGCGACCCGCTAATTTTTTTTTTCTTAATGAAAATATTGGTATACTTGCACTGACCTATAGATATCAATTTGCGCGAAAATCCCCGGAAACAGGAAAAAAAAAATTAGCGGGTCGCCGTACATATTTCTAGTAGGCGTCCCTCTAGAGGGTCTCGTAACAATGTGCGTAACTAATATGCTCTAAATTGAGTCAAATGTATATCATTACTATACATAGTATATGCTGTGCATTTGCTAATGATTTACAGTTAGATACTGTAACATACTATACTTAAAAATTCGAAGTTGAAAGCGTATCCTAATGTAACAATTAACGTCATTGACAGAAACAGGTATCTTCTAAGTCCTAAGAGAGTATGAAATTACTGGTACTTAGAGTAAGATGGTTTCATTTATTACATGATGGAACCGTATTGCTTTGTTGGCTTAGAAATTACTGTCACTTGATTATCGTGAGACTTGAGCATTCATTTTGAGTTTGATTATTTTTAATATATTATGATTAAAATTCAAAAAAGTCTTATTAGATTAGAATTATTATTACTCTTAATTTAATTTCTTAAATTCATAAAATTCTTGAATAGGATTACCACTTCAAGCTTTTATATTGTTCATCATTAATGTTTCTGTTTTATTTCTATCAGTTCCATTCAGCACAGAAGACATTACAATGGTTTTAGACAAAATAATAGCTCGTTGCAGTTACTGGTACTTTTCCTACACCATATTATCTAATGTGTATTTCCTTGAACCAGTAGAAAGATGGGCTTGCAGTATCCTTTTTTATGCTATTGTACAGAGTTGTGATCGTTTCTCTGTTTGAATGTTCATTATTGTGCAGTGATACTGTGTTATATTTGTAAGGAGGTAGCAAATGATTTCATTAGTTTTTAAAACTTAAATGTAGACACTTGTGTATAGCGGAGGGGGGAAATTACATAGTATAGGTGGTAGTTGTGAAATTGGAGAGACATACATCTATCTTATTTATTATGTATTTGTAAAAGGAATGTGAAGCTCAATGTCCCAGTTGGGTACTGAAATCTTGGGTCTGAACGATATTCTTAAGTCAAATCTCTAAGTTGGCACATACATTTAATTGAGGGAAGTAAATGCAAATGGGGATTATTCCAAACACCTGCGTTATAGCTCATGGTTATTGTTTGTGTTTTTTTCCCTCTTCATTTAAGGATGTTTTATATATATATATATGCAGAAAATTAGATAAATGACTTTTCACCTTTCAAAAAATGGGTAAGCTAGTTTTAATATTTTTTATTGTAGATGGACAGAAACAAAGAAAATGAAAACTCAACATTTACATTAGCTAAACTAACTCTCAACTGTATTAATTCATAAAAAAATTAAAACTAAAAATGAAATGAAATTTAGATGCAGACATCTATTTAAAAAAAATAATCGTACATAGCATGTGAATATATGCCGTTCAGTACAAAAAAAATATTCATAATAATGACTACTGTCTCACCCCTAGGATACAGCATTTTTTTTTTAAAAAGCATAGTTGCCTTCCATAGCTTAACATTAAGAATTAGCTTGAAATGGGGTGTTTTTTCCAAAAGGCAATACACAGATATGTCAAATAGTTAACACAGATATGTCAAATAGTTAAGTGATTCACAATGATAACTTTTTTTCCCTTAACCGAGCCAGATGTTCTGCTGCTGTTTTTTTTAGCTCTTGTGTTCTACACGACCTACTGCTATCTTCCTGGACACTCCCTCATGATGCTGCACTTCTTTAAATATCTCCTTGGAATTGAATCAGAAACAGACATCACAGTTGTCACATGATGTGTTTGTAGTTCTTTATGTCTTTTTTCAGATTTGTGATTGGCTGATGTAAATAATGAATAAAAGAATGGTTTTGTTTAGTTTACATATTTAACCATTTTACGATTTAAAGTTGTTATTTTTTTTTTATAATGCAAGGTCTGCTTCAGCAAATTATGACTTGTGAAAACATCACCAGGTTCTCTAGTCATGCTTATTCAGATGTCAAAAAATATTTGATAATACTTTTCTTGAAATTCCTTTTTTTTTTTCATCACATATGTTTTTTAGGTTCTTTTTGTAAATTGAGATAGGTTTTAAAGCAGTATTACAGACTGGCTTGGTAGTGTTTGTTTTTGTTAATATTTTTAATGATGGAAACAATCTCAAAAGTATTTTTTTTAAACCAGACTTGTTTATTCTGCATTTTTTTTTTATTCTTGTCTGAAGTATGAATAATAGGTTGACAATTTGACTTGTGAATATGATGCCATTAGTACATGTATTTGTAATATTTATTGAAGAAAAAGGTTTGTAAGAATTATTACATGGCAGTGAATGAATGGAATCTTATTGGGCTTTTTTTATTTTACTACTTTATGCTAAAACAATAAAGAAAAATATTATAAAATTAGCCTTTTTTTGTGGATTTAAAATAATTTTTTCTCTTTTAAAAAAATGGTATGAATTTTTTTTATATTACACTTGGGCATGATTAGCATTAATTTGTTAAGTTATAAATGTAGTTATTAGACCTCATAGACTTGGGTCATTAATTGCTAATAATTCCCTGAACAGTTCCATTTCAGTGTTTTTCACATATTCATAGAGTGGTCCTACATAAAGCATATACCCTTTCCACCACCCAGAACTGTCCTACATGCAGCACATACCCTTTCCACCACCCAGAACTGTCCTACATGCAGCACATACCCTTTCCACCACCCAGGTCCTTCTGAAAGCATGAGCCCACTTTTCCAGAATTTCTCAATAGGAAATGACGCTACAGTATTCCTTCATCTGGAGGACGGGTGGTCGCGAGGTGTAGAGCGCTCAACTGTTGACCGGAGGGTCCCGGGTTCGAATCTCAGTGATAACCTTGGGATTTTTTTTCAGGTCCCAGCTTTAAATGGGTACCTGACATTAAGTTGGGGGAATAAAGGTTAAGTGAAACAGATGAATTCTACACTTTATCTGCCCCGATTGGGGCTTAAGGGAACTTAACTTACTATTCCTTCATCTACTGTGATGTCAATTTTAGATGGAAAATTCTTGATGCTGGGTCATGGCCCTAAATATTTATGCATCTGCACTGAGAGGCGGGATCCTTTTAATGTTTTGTGGACCCTAAGCAACTACTCTGGTTGCAAATCTTCGGCTCATAATAAATGTGACCTCAGCCACATCACAGGTGTTCTGGTCGACCAAACTATTACTTAAAGTATTAGCAAGGTAGGCCAGTCAGGTAATAAAAATCGCCCACTACATTTTTTTCAAAGCTATTTAGCACCTACTCTTGGGTTACGAAACGTCTGTCCGTTGTTTTTTTTTTTTGTACGGACATTGCAATTGTCCTTTCGACCCCCCCCCCCCCGGGGTCAGTATTAATTGTTGTGTCAGTTGGTACATTCTACTTATCCATACTTTTACACAGTGTTAGCATATTATTTTCTTATTTTGCAACAGTGGCTAGTACAATGAATAATCAATAGCCTAAGCGTTGAAATTTGGGTGAAAATTGAGACTTTATGCTCAACATTCATAACAAATTATGTACATTCCATAGATATTGAACTACTGTGCAATCTATACATTTGCATGCTTGATTTTTCTTAAGCAAAGCCAGTGAAAAATTAAAAAGAAAGCCTTTTCTCACGTCATAAATGTGATTTTGTAGTAACGAACCCTTCTGTCCGTATTTATTATTGCGTCCCTATTTGTTTGTACTATATTCACCACTGTTATACCCCCCTCCTCCTCCTTCCGGGTCTGTTATTGGCATTTGGTAACCCTAACTCCGTCAAATAGTGCAATGGTCAGAACCAGGCACGCTGTGGGCCCAAAGCTTTAACCTGCTGTGTAGCTTATACGTACATTTTGCACTGAAACTGAATAAAACTATTTTTTAAAAAGCAATAAAACCACTTTAGTTTACAAGTTTACATCTATTTAAGAACTGTCAAATCGTTACATCTGAGCGCAACGTGTTGGCTTTTGTAAAGACCTTCCTAAACTGATATCTGTATTTCGTGCTCATGTTGTAATACACAAATATCGCAATGCTGCCGTTGATGGTCTCTAGAAGAGAGGTGAAAGAGTAGATCAGCTGGGATACGCTCCAGTAGGCGCCGTCTACCTTCAGCTCCCTCACGAGTCCAACGGCGGTAAACAGCAGCGACTGCGGCATCACAAGCACCACGCACAGGACAGACACCGTCAGTAGCATTGTCGCTGACTTCCGGTCCTTACAGGAAGCTGTCTTGACCAGAGAAGCCCTCGAGAAGGATTGCCTCCATTTGGCTTGATACCTTAACCTCAGATATATGACAGATGAGCAGACGATTAAAAAGGCGAAGGTTCCATAAGGGAGAAACATGTCCGTGAAATAGTAGGAAATAGAAATGATGTTATCTCTGTAATAAAAACCAAGAATCGTTTTATTCAGCTGAGGAATACACTTCCAGTCGATGTAGATCAAGTAATGCGGAGGTACGAAGTACAGGGTCAGGACCAAAAATATCGCCCCGTTTACGGTAACAACGGCCTTTACGGTGATGACGGTCCTTATTCTCAGAGGGAGGACCACGCAAAGACATCTCTCAAAGGCTGCGAAGGACGTAATCAGACAGCTGACCCTAACGAAATACTGACGGTAATAGACGACGTAGTTAAACAAATGAGACTTTAGCATGATGAGGTCTGTTTCCTTTACCCACGGGTTACTGAGCACGATGTAGGTTTCTTGGCAAAACGCTGCGCCTATGTCACTGACCGCTAAAGCTGTCAGCGAGATGTTCACGCCATCTTGGTAACCTTGTCTCCTCAGGACAAGAATGTTGACCGCATTAGCATATATGCCGAGCAGGCCGATGACCGATACAAATAAGGTCAAACCATAAGAGTTCAGAGTTATTAGATTTATAGCAAGAGGCGATAAACCGGCAGCGTGCGTGACATTAGCGTCAGCCATGCTGGAAACAAATCGCTTAAAAATCGAACAAAAACATGAAAGAAATTATGATACAGGAATACTAGTATATTTATATGTTTTTGTTGTCACTGATGTACAGTAAAGGACAGTTTTCCAATGATTTTGAGATGTGAGTTTAATAAATCGCCTATCCTTTTTTTTTTCGCTACAAGTCGGCCTATCGTTTAAAAACATTCTATAATGGATCAATCAATAATATTAAAATTATTGCTTACCGGCTCCAGAAAAGAAGAAACATAATTATAGCTTAATATTTTTCACGATAATCATAAACTGTATTCAGGTAATTATTATCAGAGTAAAGTAGAAGTAGACTAATGATACCATACGTTTTTGTTTTGTTTTTAATAATATACTTTTTGATTGAAAAAAAAGGCAGAGATTTCAGAATTTCAAAACAAACGGGCAATTACATGTGTCGGTTACAAATCGTGAGTAATAATATTGTGACAATGTATATTCATTGTCCATACCTCCCCCCCCTTTCCAGCTCGAGATTACGAAAAGTTTTCGTTTTGTCTCCACCCATTGCGCCCCCCCATCCCTTTCCCTTCTGATCAGTGGCGCAACCAGGCGGGGGGGGGGCAGGGGGCTTGAGCCCCTCCCAGGCCAAATCATCAATACATAATTAATGTTATAAAGTTACAAAAAAGACTGTCAAACGGGCCTGGTCTTCCAATACCCGGCCAGCATGTACATTGACTACTGTAGTTGGCCAATGTTCATCTTTAGCGCCCATTGGCCGTAACATGTATACGTTGTAGGGCCATGTCTGTACTTAAAAACGAAGCCCCCCAACATTATAGTAAGTAGTTTATAATATGTCAAACAACGCCCACTCGCTCGGCCAATTTCAAGAACGTCACCTTGATGGGTGAGATCAGGTCTGTAAACCAATGCATTGACGGCCGTATGGATGGCAACTGGGGCGACAGCCACAGGCCCCTCACCTGAGACGCTCCGCGCTTGAAGTTTTTGTGTATTTGTTTCTTTCTTACTTAACTTACCCATTTATTAATCATTAGTTAACAAATGATTAAATAATAGAAAACTGGCTTATTGGGAGCCGCCATGCAGTCATAAAATCTGAGGTCCCGTACAAATGATGACAAACGGAGGGCCCCTGTGACCCCCTTTTCCTTCCGATTGTTCATTTTACACCCCCCCCCCCCACTCCACCCAAATTTCCAAGGGCCGCTATTTGCCACCATTGGAATTTCCTGATACAGTCTAACCTCTGGGATTGGTGACATTCTTGCTATATAGGTCAGTTTGCTAAATTTAGAATAAGTGGAGGTTCCGCCACTTCCGGTTAAAAGTGGCTGTCAAGTCTTAGTTGTTGAAATCTGTTATCATCCATCTGGAATTTTTTTTTTCTTAAGCTTATGACTTATTATTGGAACAAATAACTCACAAAAATGTTGAGTACAAGTATTTGGAAGTTAAAAGAACTTACAGACAAAGTGTAAGTTTAAGAAAATAATGGAGTTAAGGGCTATCGCTCAAAAATGTCAACTTCCGGTTTGTCACTCGATTACGTGTTTATCAAATAATGTTTTAAAGAAAATTTAAATCTAAACAAAAATGAAAATAAATTTTCAGTTCCCCTTAATCTCAGAGAGTTTTATATATCACTTTTTATGAATTTTAAAGTCTCTAGTTATAGTATGATTATGTATCATGATTATTTACTGTAAGGCCACAGTAATCAGTATTAAGTCTAAGTTATAATCATTTATTAATTTAAGTTAGCAGGCTTAACATTCAATTTTAGGTTTGAAAGACTTTAAAAAGACAATATTGAAAGTATACATCAGTTATACTTCATAGATTAACGATTATATTAGAAGTAGGTTAGATATTTATTACATAGCAACCAACACAAGCCCTCAAATACAGCTACATTACATTAGTAAAGTTGTCTAAGACTCAAGTAGTAAAGTGACTATATTGATGTCATGTAATGACTAATGTACCATCTTATAAAGATAAAATTAAAATGAACCTTTTTACACTAAAGCGTTAGCATTAATACCATCATTAATTATTTATGATAAAATAAAATGATTAGTGGATCCAGACATATTTTAGTAATTTTACTGTTTGTATCTTCATTAGATACAATCAACATTTCATAAATTAAATATGACAATAACGAAAAAGACCACTTATTATATTTATAAAACACCGAAATTCTACTTACTATGTAAAAAATTGGGCTGTTAATTATATCTGTGAGCAAGACACACTTTCAGTGACCAATGTTTAACAAAAACTCATTATTATAAAAAACAAAACAAACCTCTATGACATTAATGATAACTTCAGACAACTAATCTCTTAACGAAAACTGCATAGATTTCCTGCATTAACAGAATTCTGCGGATTTCTAGCAGTGATCTTATGCTTTTAATGATGTTTTAAATCAAAATTGTTATAACTATAACAGATTATCATCACCAAATAATTTTTTCCAAATACAAAATATATTATACTAGCTGTACCCTGCAAAGCCTTTGCAGGAAGATAGACTTGTATAGCCATTGCCGAACCTAGGATTTGGGGGTCTTGCATTTTGACATTCTATACTGTGACATGAGATTATGTACTTAATATTTAATGTAAAAAATAAAATTTTTGGGGCTCCCCTAAGCTGTAGCCCGGTGGGACTTTCGATTTTGGACCCCTCCACCCTAGTTACGCCTCTGTGTTCAGATTTGATACATTTTTTCAAATTTATTTTTTTTAAGTTATGAAATAGTTAAAAACCTAATTAGTTGTTGTTTCTTTTTCTTACAACATCCTAAAGAAACATTATTTCAAAAAAATGTCATAGAGATCTAATTAGTTACTTTTCATTAAAACAATAAAAAAGGATACATTCTAAAAAAAATGTCCAAGAGAGGTATCGTATTTGGATAGTCAGCATAAAAAGAATAACCTAAGCTGCTTAGCCATTCAGCTACCAGGTCACACAAACATGTTGTACCCTGCAAAGCCTTTGCATAGAGATCGACTACTCTAAAGCCAGTGCCAAACCTAGGGATTTGGGGGCCCGGGTTCTGGCCTCTTTTGGGCCCCTGCATTTTGACGCTCGATACCATGTCATGAGATTAATGTTATACATTTTGAATTCTTGTTTTCCGCTTTCGATTTAACGCACACTGGAAATGAATAATATTATATATGATTATTGAAGGTTGGTTGATCAGAATGAAGTTGTACTTCACAACATTTTAAAATGCATTTTTGTTTAGAATCTCATGTAAATGTTTAAAAAATTTTTTATTTTACCAGCACCAATGTTGTTATGAATTATTCTGAAGTGGAGACAAAAGTTAGAGAAGCAACAAATGATGATGCCTGGGGACCTCATGGGTCGCTGATGAAGGAAGTTGCCCAGTATACATTTACCTATGAGCATTTTCCAGAAGTAATGGGCATGCTCTGGAAACGTATGCTTCATGACAACAAGAAAAATTGGCGGCGAGTGTACAAGGTAATTAGAACTCATATTGGTTGTATATTTTTGAATGGCTTATTGAATTTAAGCCCCTTAATTTTTGTTTTTAGCATTATTAGTTAAAACTTCAAATATATTATTCTGACTAGTTGAATTCCTTTTCACTTTTAAAAAGTGTCGTTATTTGCAAAGCTAATTTTTATAAAAAGTCTTTATAAATCAAGTGAACTCCAAGGAATGATTATGTTATTTTACAAATTGGTTTGTATTCAAATTTTTTCCTCTGCAGTCTTTAATATTATTGAACTACTTAGTAAAGAACGGCTCTGAGAGAGTTGTTACCAGCACAAGAGAACATATTTATGATTTGAGAGGACTTGAAAACTACACTTTTACTGATGAACAAGGCAAAGACCAAGGATTGAATGGTATGAATGTCATCAATTGAAAAACCTGTTTTATTTTGTCTTTTGGAAAGTCTGGAAATATTTAATATAACAATTATTGCCTATATCTTGATTTCATATTTTAAAAAGATTTATTACATACGTTTTTAACATTGAATTTTCTATTTTGTATTTAAGACTGTAGCTTTTTATTAATTTGACTGTAATTGTCTTCAGTGCGCCATAAGGTGAAAGAACTTTTAGACTTTATACAAGATGATGATAGGCTACGAGAAGAAAGAAAGAAAGCGAAAAAAACCAAGGATAAATATATAGGTGTCTCTAGTGATGCTATGGGACTTGGAGGAGGTGCTTACAGTAAGTAATACAAGCAGTTATTTTTTTCTCTTTTAAATGAACAAAATGACAACTTAATGATAAGCTCATGAAAAATTGAAAAAAATGTTGTTAACCGGTAGGCTATATCCATTGATCAGCCACATAATTATTCAATGAAACTTTTGATTGGTCATTAATATCCAAAAAAAGATCACAGACATGTAAATGGTACATTTAAATTCTAAATTGAAGGCAATGAAATTTAAGGTTGATGGAACAAGAAAGGTGATGGAAGATCTGCAAACTTAAAACTTTGCAATGGTCAAAAGTTTTCCTGCCGCTGGTTTAAAGTGCCTTAAAAATCTTCACTGATTATATGAATTTTAAGGAAAAAAATATGATTCTCTGGCATTTTTTCCAGATAGATTATTTCTATAAAAAGTCTTATAATAAATTCTCTTTCTCAGGTAATTTTGTAGTACATAAATATTATTTTTTTTTAGGTGATCGCTATGATGAAGAACCTAAAAGTTACAACAGAGAGCGAGGGGGCAATCAGATGGAAGAGATAGAAGAATGGGACAGTGGGCGGAAGTCAGTAGTCAGTGGGGCCATTGATAAAGCTAAAGATTTGTGGAATCGAGCTCAGGGAAGACAGGTTCCTGATGAGATGTATGACTAGTATGTTTTACTTAGCATGCTCTACCATTTGGATTAGTCCATAGTTTTACCTCTTCAGTAGATCAGTAGACACCACTCCTTTATTCTTTTTGTTTTTTTTCTCATAATAGTTGTTTTGTGTTGGCATTATTTTCTTTGTTTTATAACATTTCTAGCCATGACGATATTGATTCTTAAAATCTATAATTGTTATGCCCTTGGTTAAAACTATTTCCCCTAATTACTTTTTTGCCTCCCCACTTTACCAATTATCTTTACAAAAAAACTAAACTAATAGACATATTTTAATAACATTGACATCATTATCTATGGAAATGAATTGAGCGAAACTCATTTTCTTTTTTTTAAAATTATAATGAAAAAGAATTAGCAAAAATTTAGACTAATTAAAAAAAAAATATATATAAACAGAAATTGATTAAAGAAAATATAAGAAAATAAAGAATTAATAAAAGTACACTTGATATAAACAATTTATTTCATTCATTTATATTCTCTAATTATCTGCTGTGAAGTACCAAATACAACAAATCCAATGGAGATTGAACATCTAAAATCAAAATAAATTACATCATGGTAACAATCAATAATTTCCAAAATGCCAAAGGCTCCATTTAAAAAAAAATGTTCATAGCTTTACTTTATTTCTTGAAATGTTATTTCCAGCTATAATTCTTTCAAAAGTATTTTTTTTCTAAGCAACATTCTATGCAAAACAGCCAGGCTAGAGTGATGATTCAATTATCACTTCAGATTTAAGAGTTAACATTAGATCAAAGCTTTAAGTACTTAATAAAATTGGCATTTGGTGTACAGGTCAGCGTCCATTATAATTTAGTCTTCACCGTTTTTTTTTCTTTAACTATTGTTTTTTTTTTTTTTAAAAGTTGTGAAACATAGTGGCTTATATTATTTATGTGGGACTAGGATGAAACATGGTGGCTTATATTATTTATGTGGGACTAGGATGAAACATGGTGGCTTATATTATTTATGTGGGACTAGGATGAAACATAGTGGCTTATATTATTTATGTGGGACTAGGATGAAACATGGTGGCTTATATTATTTATGTGGGACTAGGGAAACATGGTGGCTTATATTATTTATGTGGGACTAGGATGAAACATGGTGGCTTATATTATTTATGGGACTAGGATGAAACATGGTGGCTTATATTATTTATGTGGGACTAGGATGAAACATGGTGGCTTATATTATTTATGTGGACTAGGATATGGTGGCTTATATTATTTATGTGGGACTAGGATGAAACATGGTGGCTTATATTATTTATGTGGGACTAGGATGAAACATGGTGGCTTATATTATTTATGTGGGACTAGGATGAAACATGGTGGCTTATATTATTTATGTGGGACTAGGATGAAACATGGTGCTCATTTTTATTTAATTTGTTAATTTTCGTTTCTTGAATTTTAATCATTCACATATATATTTAATACTTTCTACTAACTTTCTGTGTGTGACTTGAAGCTTTATTTTTATTTACTTTACAAAGCATGGAAAAAGTTATTTGAAAATGATTTATGCAGAAAGTAAAAATATCCAATAAAAACAACATAATTTTCACAAAAAAAAGTTTTCAGGCACAACTTTGATTCTATTTTTTAAATATTTTTTCCATCTTTGTTTCAGTTTTTTAAAATTTATTTTATTCCTTTAGATCTTATTTTCCAAAATGAAGTTTGAGATTATTAAAAAAATACTTCACTGAATGGGTTTCAGAATTTACTGAGATAGTGAGATATTGTTGAAGAAAATTGTTTCATTTTTCTGTGCTCCACAGTGATCCTGATCGTAATAATGATGATGACAAAGATAGAGAAAACTGGGACAAAAACAGGGATTTTAGAGAACGTAAATCTGATCGCGATAGATACAATTTTAAAGATGATGATGAGGAGTATACAGTTGAGAGGACACATACAACTAAGACAGAGAAAATTACTACCAACAGACGAACGCGGTCCATTGGGAAAAAATTCGATTTAGGCGCAGCCTCAAATTATGGAAAAGATGGGGAGAATCAGGTATACAGCCTGATGTGCTATATCTTAGTTAAAGATGTGGATGTTAAAATATTTTGAGTATTTGTTTGATGTGGCGATATTTAGGATGGTTTAATTTATTTGCATACATGTATTTAATTTTATTTTATGGTTTTTTTTTAGTGCCATAAACTGATATTTTTCTTTTTTTGCATGCTTATCTCAAAAGAGTCAGGCATCTGTTTCTGATAGTTGTCCAAATTTGTTTGATTTGTCGTCTGACACATCGACTGGTCAAGAAAACTTTGCTGATTTTTCTAATTTTCAATCTGCTTCTGTCAACAATGATGAGTTTAATCCTCGTGCTAACGCATTTCAAGGTATGTAGTAATTGGATTTTATTCTGACATTTGAGGATATATTTTAATTTAGGAAATTTATGGATGCATTAAATTTGCATATCATTTTTATTTTTGATAAATATTGTATGACATAATCCTACAGGCGGCAGTGATTTTGGGGAGTTTGCCAAATCTGGTACTAATTCTACAAGGTTAGTTGCTGTTATGGTGTGAATTTAAAAAAAAACCTTTTACTTACTATGACACCGTAATTTTATTTTGTATTTCTTAAAAAAATTGCTATGTGCAAATAAAGATATAGTGAAACTGGTTTACTTCTGCTAATTCCATCAAATCCTTGCTCCACAGTGGCTTTGCTGATTTTAACCATTTTAATTCCTCTGCTGCTACCTCCCCAACTGTGGCATCTGTTCCACCTCTACAGCCGTCCCCAATGAATAATTCCTCATCAGTGAATGACTTGCTGGATGTCTTCAGCTCCCAGCCTGCAGCTACTCCTAGTTTAACCCCCTTGCAGCCGACTTCCATGATGATGCCAGGTGCCGTGCCCATGATGAACACCATGAACATGGGGATGTCAGCCACAACTCTCTCTATGCAAGCTCAACCAGTCAACATGGTATGTTAGGCAGAATGTCTGTGATGGTTCTTGCGATGCTCAAATCTTTTTTAAAACATAGGGATTTATGTAAACCCATTGGTCTTAGACATGATTTATGTAAACCCATTTGTCGTGGACATGATTTATGTAAACCCATTGGTCTTGGACATGATTTATGTAAACCCATTTGTCTTGGACATGATTTATGTAAACCCATTTGTCTTGGACATGATTTATGTAAACCCATTGGTCATGGACATGATTTATGTAAACCCATTGGTCTTGTCTTAGACATTTCAGCGAGAGTGAAATAAGAAATTTTCTTTCTTTTTTTATCTAGCAGATGCCTAGCATGGTTCCAAACATGATGCAGCAGGTTAGTTTGTTTTCGTAATGGTTGGATTGCTCCGCCTCATTATTCTGTTACATTTCTTTTTATAATCTGATTCTAAGCTAGTTTAAAAAGATGTCGGGAAAAAAAAAGTTAAGAAATTTAGGACTTTATAATGAATTATGACAGATTATATTCTTTGTGATACCTAATAAGTGGACACATAATATATATTACAGTGAAATGTCGCTATAACGAAATTCACGGGGACTCGAAATTCGTTTGTACACTGAAAATTTGTTACACTGAAATTGGAGGGGAGGGGGAGGCGATATTTTCTGTTCTTAACATGGGGGTATTGGTTTTTTTGGTTTAAATAAAAATATTATTTTATTTTTTTATTTTTTTACCAAAAGTAATTAACTAAAAAGAAAGATGTTAATTTTTCACATATTTTTTTTCTATAAAGTTAGCCTGGGGATACTCACCACCAACTAAGGTTCATTTAAAGGGGGTATCCCTCATATATTTTTGAAAAGGTATTCCAAAAGGGCTTACCTCCAATAATAAAAAAGCGTGGAATGTGCCTTTTACGGCTCTCATACTCATATTGTATCATTTATTAAACAACGAAATGATTAAAAATATGTTTTTTAACTGGATTAAATTTTATTATAATTAGAAAAAAGAATTGTAAAATGTCACAAAAAGGTCAAATAAATAACTAATACCTCCCAAAAAGCTATACTTTTAAGTGTCTTGCTTCTTTCTCATTAGCACACACTCCCTTAACACAAACGTAACACTGGTTATTGATTTTTTTAATCTCACGAACATGTGACGTTCCCAAAATTCATTTGGTTGTCCCATGATGTCTTAGCTCTCTTCCTCCTCCCCTTTCCCATTAGCTCTCTTCCTCCTCCCCTTTCCCACATTGCTAGAACTCTCATCCTCTCATCCCTTCCCCGTTTGTTGCTACATAATTGTGCCGCCCCCCCCCCCTCCAAAGACAATGCTTGACTCAGTACCGCACCTGATGGAATTAATTTTTACTATCCTCATCAGTAGAGGTTAAAGGTTACTATAACATCTCACTCCTCTCACCCCCCCCCCCCCCCTTCTCCCATTATCTAGTAAATGTGAATGTTGTTGAGCAAAAGTTGACTTGAGATTTAGAAAAAAAGTACTGAAAGTAAGGAATTCTTTACAAGGACACTTTTTAACAGATGTTATACATGTATAAGCGAAGGGGAAGGGGCGAAACAAAAATTCGCTGTAGGAGTATTTCATTACACTGATATTTCTTTACACTGATATTTCATTACACTGATATTTCATTACACTGACATTTCATTACACTGACATTTCATTACACTGACATTTCATTACACTGATATTTCATTACACTGATATTTCGTTACACTGATGTTCGTAATAACAAAATTTCACTGTATAATGAAAAGGCATCGCTATTTAAAAAGTCCATCCATTGACTAAAATTAACAAGAATGACGGCTTGAGCCATGAACTTTTTGGTTCTAGATACAATTTTTATCATTAGCTGGTTGAAAAAATATTGATACTTAACATACACATATTTTTTTTTTTGGTATTTATGTTACCATAATAATTCATATATAGGTATCTGTAACAATAGCTTTAGATAGATCCATACAATTTTAGAACCACTGTTCAGTTGGTTAGTCAACATTGAAAACTCATGGGTCCAGGATACAGTCATATGTTTTGATAACTAGAATTATTCAAAAACATAACGTTACATATATATCCCACCGCTGCCACCAACATAACGTTACATATATGGTGGCAGCAGTGGGATATATATGTAACGTTATGTTTTTGTATAACGCTACGTAGTTAAACGTTATGTAGTATAATGATATTAGGTTATGTAGTATAATGATATTAGGTTATGTAGCAGCCGATATTCTCTCTGGTTTTACTTCAAAGATGGTAGCGATCAGTCCAAGTTCCATGATTCAATAACATTTATTTAAATAATAATAAAACACATATAGAATGTACTCAAGTGCCGAAATATTCACAAATATGCTTTAGCAGAATAAATGTTGACTGTGTACTGTAAATCTTCAACTTATCTCTGAATGTATACTGTCTTCTTGTATGAGTAAGTGTACGTATATTTAATAACTTGATTTCTCTCTGAACACCTGTATACTGTCTTATCTTATAAGAGTATGTATACTTAATAACTTGTCAATATATGTATACTGTCTTGCGGTAAGAGTACGTATATCTAATATGTATACTGTCTTATGGTTAGAGTACGTATATCTAATATGTATATTGTCCTACAGGCAAGAGTACGTCTATCTAATATGGTGTCTTGATGTTTCTATCTCTATCGTCGGTCTGTCAGTCTGTAGGTGTTGGTCTCTCCTCTGTCTGTCGATCTGTAGGTCTGTCGTTGGTCTCTCGAAATATTTATATGATGGCGGATCATCATGTGACTCCAAAGCCCCAGAACTTTTGATTGGCCCCCCAACACCCTTTCTAACTCATCTACATATTAATGACTCTTATTCCAGCCTAAGGATTGGTGCGGCCAAATATTCACTCTGGGCTAGTATTCCTTTGTCTGCCTAATTACATCTATCATCACCTACCTCTGGGGGACATAGACCTGTGATGACAACCTAATTCTACCCTAAACAAAGATACCGCTGGAATTCTAGTTATCAAAACATATGACTGTATCCTTGACCCATGAGTTTTCAATGTTGACTAACCAACTGAACCAGTGGTTCTAAAATTGTATGGATCTATCTAAAGCTATTGTTACAGTATCAAACCTTCTCTTAAACTAAAAATAACTAATACTGCTAACCATATGTTACACTTTTAGCCGATGATGATGCAGCAGCCTGGTGTAATGCATCCAGGTCTTGTGATGATGGGCCATGGTGTCAACTCAAATATGCAGGTATGGGACTTATTACATACCTTTCTTTTTGCACATTCAGTTCTATTTGGTTTCGTTTTGTGTTAGCACATCTGTATTTAGATTAAGCTTGGTCATTCAATCCTAAAGTACACACTTGCATTCTTGATAGTTATTGTTTAAAGCTAGTACATGTATCTACTGATGCCACTGATGTATACTATAACTGGAAGTGCGCTTTAATCATGTTTTACTATTAATTGGTAGTCCATGATAGTGCTACACCATATTGGTGTCATGTTTCCTTGCCTATCAAAAGTTTCACAAAAAATACATCAATCAACTTCCTGTTTCAATTGATTAATATTGTTGCTTATATAAACAGACATCCAAGCAAAAAATTTTTCAACTATTAGCTTTCAGCCACTGTTTGATGCAGTTTAAGTTTTTCTCTGGAAATAAACTTCTAAAAGTATCTGTTTTGATGCAATGATATTCTTATATTAGAATTGATGTCTGTTAGCAGCTGCTTTGGTTTGTTTACTTTTGTAAAATCTATAGCTGTGAGAAGAAATTCTGCTAGCAGTGGAAATGGGAATGTAGATACCCAATAGCAGAAATCTGGACTTGTCTGAATATCTAGATTAGTATGTCATTGCAGCAAAACTTATGTGGAATTCCTGAGGTCTTGATACAAGGATTTCCAACAGGTGATACGGTTACGTTTAATCTCTAAAAGACACATTCACAATAACGGTAGATTAATATCTTCCGGTATTTCTGTCCAATAAGCAATCCAGTTATATTATAGCTCAGTGACTGACTGACTGACTGACAGCTGTTTATTATGTTCCTCAATTTGCTAAAGTTTTGAACTGACTGAGTTGGTTTGAGGAAAAACAAACGAACTTTCTTGAGTTGTCAACAACTGGGCTATTTTATTAATGTTCACAGAGTTCCAAGAAACTGATTCATGTAACTCAATTTTTGTGGAATCACAGGAGATTGACTGAACAGTTGGCTTTTTCTGTTTAGTTACCATTAATTGGGCAGTGTCCCATGTTTTTCATAAAAGTTTAGTTCATTCAGTTGTAGAAACTTAAAAAAAAAAATTCTATATAAGGTCTAGAAAAAACCCCCCTGAACCATATCTTCAAAAGTAATTTTAATAAGGGACTGAAATCATATGTTAGTGCATTATAATAAATACCAGTGCACTGAGACTAAAACTTATCACTGCATGCCAATATAACTCAGATGAAAACATTATTAGAACTTTAAAAAAATGCACAGCCTGATGAAGAATTGTCTCTCTATGTTAAAACTTGTAATGGCCAAGCTTAATGCTTTATGCTATCTCAATGTCAGGTTTTTGGATGTTTAATCTTATAGCACTTATTATTACATGTATTATTGATTTATTAAACATTTTTTTTTGTGGTGGTTTACATTCAGTTTTCTCTTGTAAAATTATTGTAGCAACATCATTAATCATTTCAGAAAAAAAAAAAAAAAATTTTTGATTTCATACAGATTTCTTCATTTAAAATTAATCAAACTAAAAAAAAATATATATATGAGTGTTGTTAAAATAAAACTTTATTTTTATTTTTCATTGAGTTCATGTTATTTTGTAACACAAGCATCAAGAATAATTGATGGGAAATATAAAGAAATCGTTTTTGTACAAGCTTTCAGTTTTCTGGTTGTGTGTGTATTTTTTGTTTTTTATTTATTTTTTAGTTTTGTTATTTGTATATAAAAGAAACAAAAAAAAAAAAAGAAGGCTGAATGATTAGAAAAACCTTTTTGGTTCTCATCCTTGGATGTGTTGTTATAATTAGGTCCGACCATCTAACTTAGCAGCACAGACAGCAGCGGTAAAGCTACCACCAAACAGTGGAGACAAGGTCTGATTTTTACAGTTTGTGCTCTAGACTAGAAAACTTGCTGTACTCTAATTCTGTAATGTGAATTCTCTAGTTAAAAAAAAAACTTACCTACGGACTAATATTGTGTTATAAACTTTTAAACTAAAAAATAAATTGAATAAATTAGAATTGATTGCTTACATTTTTTTTTCTTTTCATGTTCATATAATACCGCTTTTCTTTATTATTATTATTTTTTTTTTTTAAATTTGTTTTGTTTGTTTTTGTTAAGAATCATTTATGACTTAAAATTTGTTTTGTTTGTTTTTGTTAAGAATCATTTATGACTTAAAATTTGTTTTGTTTGTTTTTGTTAAGAATCATTTATGACTTCAAATTTGTTTTGAATCAGAAGGGAGCCACCTGGGCAGATTCTTCTGTAAACATCAGTCTCGACGGATTGAACACTGGACCTAAGTACAAGCAGAATCCAGCAGGACCAACCTTGAATCAGATGACTGGTGGGCAGCCAATGTCACCAGGTAAGTTGTTGTAGAGATTATTGATTACTTTAACCGCATAATCATTTTACCGATATATCTGCATTCTTTAATACCAAGCTTTTCCTAACATTTAAAAAGTTGAGTGAATTCTCTTAATGATTGGAATGCTGTTTACATTGTTGTTTTTTTTTTTTTTTTTCAATTTTGTATTTTTTACAATCTGTTCTATGGTGATAATAAAAATGTTGACTAGGAATGTTTTATAGAATTGAAATTGCTTTTATGGTGACTTGTTGGTTGGATTAAAAATATGGGTGTCATTTTATGACCATTAATTAAAAAAAATTTGACAACCTCTGACACATGAGTGTCATTTAAAATAAACTCTTACCCTAGACCGAATCTGAAAATATTATTATAAACCATCTGTTTAAAGAAAAAGTTGCCTCCATAGTAACAATGGTACATTTTTTTTGCTGTGTGTCTAAGGAGTCCTCTGGTATCCTGAGATATTTGCAGGTAGGCCAGTCGTTACCAGCATGACTTTTGATTGTTGACAGTTTTTTTTTTTCGTTTCATTTTTTTTTTTTTTTTTTACCATTTCCTCTAATTTTTGCTGCATCAGTATTGGATTAAACTGTTAAACTTTAGCATAAAAAAAAAAAAGAACATTTCCAAATGTGGTTTTACCAGTTTTTTTCACATTCTAATTAGTAAATTTGAATTTTCTTTTTAAATTTTGAAGATTGTCTTTAAACTTGTTTTCCCCTTCCTCTTTTTTCAGACAATTTTTTTTTTTGTAATTTATAAACTAGATGGGCAGAAATTTAGCAGATACATGAATACGTTGAAACAATCACAAAAAATTTTGTCCCACCTAATCATACGATAAAAGAGACACATTAGACAACATATGGCTCTTTTAAAAGAACATTTTTTTATTACAATTCCTTAATTTATCTGTTGCTAACTCAGAAGACTTTAAATAGTGGATATGAAACTGTTGGTACATCGTTTTGGTTGAAATGATCGTTTTACCACAAATAAATGAAACAAAATTGTGGACAATGCCAATGAAATTTAACAAAATTATTTTAAAAGGGAAAGTTTCAGATTTTTTTTTTTTCTTCATTTATTCATTAGATGTTTTTTTTTTGTGTTAATTGTATACATGTTTTATTACATTTCCATTTTTTCATTACATCTTTTCATTCAGTGTTTCCATTTTTTTAAATTGGAAATGCATGAACTTTAAATTATTCATAGGTCTGTAAGCTTGTGATGTAAAAAATGTGCATGCCTCGGGCATCGCACTGCCCTTCAGAATTCCTGGACATATTTGTTTGGAATAAATTTTTCATTGGATTAGCCATCTGTAGTATCTCTATGGATCTTTTCTTTTTTAAATGTAACTATTGCAAACATTTCATCAAAAATATTTTAGTTTTTTTTTTTTCTGTTGCTGTTGTTATAATTTTACCCCCTTTCCTGCTAAGATTTTAAATGAAAATATTATTTTTTATAACCTATTCTTGGAGAATAGTTCTGGCTTAACGCTGACTGAACATTAAATGTATACCATCACACAATGTTCAGAACAGGGTGCTCATTGTTGTTGTGTTTCACTTAGTACAGCTTAGTATGGACTAAGGGCTCATAATTGTTGTCTTTTGTTTCGTATCACAGACTTTTTTCATTCAGGTTTTTAAAGTTAAAAATTTCTTTTTTTTTTAATTGCACTATGTTTAATTCAAACTAATGAGGGACATTATACAATGTATTAAGTGTCTAAAAATTTGGGCTGCCAAGTGGCTTTATTTACTTTCACTTAGATAAAAGATTTCATCACAGTTTTTATTGTGTATTTTATCACAGGGTATTTTGGTTTGCAATAAGCAAGAAATGTTTATCTTTTTTTTTTTTCATTATACATGTAATTATTGACAGTATCTCCTGTTCTTCGTTTTAAAATTTTTCATGCCTTTTGTTACTAGACGTAAATTCATTTCAGTTTTCTGCCTAATGGCTCAATTTTTTTTTTATTTACCTTATCTATTAAACTTAAATTAAAAATTTTAATCATTATTAAAGTCACTTAAAAATGTGTGAATGATTTACCTTTTACTGTTTTTTTTAAATCATGAATTGCATGAATGACTCTGCATTGTTGAAAATGTTTCATAGAAAGTTGCTTTACAGACACTAAAGTAAATCCAACAACTCTATGTTCTTCGTACTGTTATTGAAATAAAGTTAGTAAAATACTTTATTCACAATCATTAATATTTTTTACTTAGGTGGCTAAAAGGTTTTTCTTCATCTATTGTAAAAATTTTGGAATTGTTTGTGAGAATGTTTTAACGAGTTTATTATCTTTACAGGTTAGTGCAGTTTTTAAACATACTGAAGTATTTTTACTTGTTTTTCTTGTGCAGGTATGGGTATAATGACTCCAGGCATGAATAGTCTCAATCAGGGCATGACCAATATGTCCTTGCAGAGCTCTTCTATACCCCTTATGTCTTCACCTGTGATGGTTCCAGGCAGCAATCGACCAATGATGACCAATATGGGTAGGGTGATCTTAGAACTTTACTAGAACAACATTGTGTTAGATTTTGTAGTCTTTTGGGAATAACTCAGAAAGAAGTGTCCTATCTAAAATGTATTCTATGATGTACTGCAGTTTGGATTGTCTTTGCTTTATATTTGCTCTCATAGAAGTTCTGTATTATGTGTAACATAGTACATTTAATTGTTACTACTGTATTTAATGCATTGCTCTATGGAACAAATTTTCTAACTTGACCTGTAGTCTAAGAAGGTGTTAAAATTGCTTGGGCTTCAGTTAATAAAATTGCGTGGGCTTCAGTTAAAATGGCATATACATGTACAACTTTTTGGCTTGTAATTACATCTGTGGCATTTCTTTGAGAGTTTACAGTACAACTGAGACATTTCTTTGAGAATTAACCGCTGGCTTCTAAGACTTGTATTCACATTAAATGCAGTATTTATCTCATAACGTTGGTTATCATACTTAAATGAAGTTTATTGATGTCAAAATTAAAATGCCACCTTGAGGATGACTGTTAATTACATGCAAAACTGTCATATAAACATTTTCCAGAATTTTTTTTTTTAAGTGCTTGATATTTTAAGCTTTTCATGTACAGCTTATCTTTTTTTCCCCTTTCATTTTGATATAGGAATGATGGGTATGGGTCAGCCCAACATGATGAGTACAGTGCCACAGGGCAACATTGGGATACAGATGATGTCATCAGCAACTTTGGCCAGCAACACTTCTTTCCAGAAAAGAACAGACACAGCCTTCTCTGCATTTGGGAATGTCAAAAACTAGAGCTACCATTTCACAACTTTTACATCTATAGATATCAGCAAATTACAGTTATTCAGATTTATGCAGTTGACGTGGTTACTTATCGGTTGTGTTGATTTTTTTTTTCATTTTAAACTTGTATACGAAAAATATTGCCTTGAGTATTAGCGTGTGTTTAAACATATGGTTTAATTAATAATTTCAAATATAAATAGCTATATCAATACACGTACACACTCATTCAGAATGTTAAGCAATTTATTTACATTTATTTTATTCCAAATTAATGTATTAGTATTTTGGACTGTATTACCAAGACTTGTTGTCTTGGTTCTCTGCATACTGTGATGTTTGACTTTGAAAAAAAAGACTTTATTATAATTTTTTCTTCTGTTTTATCACGTCCCCACTTTTGTTACTGTAGTTAAAAAATATCTGGGGAGTACTTTTAAAAAAAAAATGTATATACACAAATGTATTTGTACTGCTCTACTTGATTTATTCAAAACCAGCATTTTTTTTTTTCCTTTTTTAAATTGTAAAGCATGAAATACATGTACTGTGAAAATAAATATAACAAAAATATGTTCATCATCACATCTTGAGCCACATACGCACTACTCTTAAATAATGAAAACTAAATCCTTATGTTTTTTGGCAGAATGTTTACATTAGTTTTACAACAAGTTTTATATTCTTTAAAACCTCATTTCTCAAAAAAGTATTCTCTTAAAGAAAATAGCCTGCACTGCTGTAGAATTGATTTTATTTACTGTTCCATTTTATTTGTATGAATATAAAACGACTTGCTCTGTAATTATTGACAAAATTGTTCTCAGTCATGATGAATGAGGTTTTTTTTTAAAAAGAAATAAACAAACCATGAAGCACAGTTTACAACAACTGGGAGTATACATGTTTTCATTTTTTGTATCAAAGAGCAGTTAAGGTAACTTCATTTTAATGTTTCGTACTACCAAACAAAAAAAAATATGTTATGGAGTGTTCAGTTTTCCTTGTCAAAATTTGTGTGTGTATATATAACAAATATATCATGTTTCATCCCACCTGAATTTCATGTATTGTTTGCTCAATTTCGTTCCAATTCTGTTTCTTGAAGGGAGAGCTTAGACTTGGTCAAAATTTAGATTGTCTCCTCTTGAGATTCAGAAATTGGGTGGGTTAGAGATTAAGCTTTGTAGACAAACTAGTGGACATTGTTAATGAATTAGGGACAGCTTCTATTTCATCTTTGATCTTGTAGGGAAAATTGTGCCCACTTGAAGTCATTAAGAGCTAAAGAAATGAGAAGTAAGGGTACTACTGAATATTTTATCAGATTCGTTGATTTAATCTTGCGGTTCGATTTGAACTGTGGCACCCTACATACATATCCATGCCAAGTGTTATTAAATGGAACTTCCCATCATTCAATTATATTTTTTTATGTTTGTGAACAAATGTTAATTTTGACCACAAGTGAGCACCCCTTTTTTTATTACTGCTGTTGATGAGAGTTATAAACATTGCTACATTGACTTGGTCTGGAATGCTATTTATTTCACTTGTACAACAACTATATTCTGATCGTGTAAATATATATATATATATATATAAATGATTTTTTTTTAATAGGCAGGTTATTAAAAGTTCATACGATTGTTTCTGTCATCATGTGATTTATTAAAAACAAAATCTGTATAAGGGCTGTGCATCTGTTGGCTAATAAGAGATTTTATAAATTAAACAAATGGGTCTACAATGAACTGATTGTTTGTTTTCACTACCTAGATTATACATGTACTTGATTAATTTTAGAAGAAAGAAAAAAAAAAGCACAACTCAACCAGAGGGAATTTTGAAAGACATGTTTAATGTGATTACAGAACCTTACAGCTTTCAGTTTTATCTCTAAATCTTGAAATATAAGTTTACAATGAATGAAAACTGGCTTAATGAGATAGCTGTAAGCATGTAAGGCACTTCTCTATAATGTAGCTAGATCAGGAAATCGTGTTGAAAATAACTAAACACAAAATTATCAATTTCAAATCCTAGTGTCTGCTTGATAAAATACCCTAGCCTGTGCAAGAATAGTCATTTTAGTCAAAAAAAAAAAAAAAAAAGACGACATAAAAAAAGCCTGTTTGACTCACTGTGTATACGAGCAGGCCAATATTGCATAAGGACAAAGCATTAAGAGTGTAAGCTGCCACCCATACTTGTAACCGCTAATATTTAGCTTAATTATATGACTTTCTGTAGAGCCAGAAAGCAGAGATTAGTTAATATACAAGAGTAAAAACATGCCAACATAAAAATATAATAAAACCACTCAATTATGTCATCATAAAAACATAAAACCTTTTAAAAATAAAGACCAGTTAAGCACTAGTATTACAATAAAAAATAAAGAAATATTTCTACAAACAACAAGCATTCAAAAGCACAGACGCTAATTGCCATTAATGTATAATGCTAATACACCTAGCCTGTAAATGTATTTGTCCATAGGCAAGTAAAATAAAAAAAAATACTAACAAACATCCACTTCACAATGAGAAATAATTTCAGTATATATCACCTACTCTTATTTAAAGTAAAACTGATCAGTGCATATCATAGTAACATAAATTATAACTAACAAGACAAAGAGTTTACTCTGAAACATTCCAAATTTTAACGTTAGAATCTTGACCAACTGTGACAAGTGAATTGTTATTCAACCAGGCTAGTTTGTTTACATGACTCATAGGATGAGCTGAAAATTAGAAGAAAAAAAAAGAAGACAAATGAACAGACACCCATTAATAAATAAAGCTTGCTATAAAGCACATCTTTGAATGTTATTTTTCCTGAAGTCAGGTATGGGCAACCTATGGCCTGCTGGCCAAATATGGCCATTGATCTGGCCCGGCTCCACTACCCTCTAGTTGTTCATAACATTGACTTTTACATTTATGCATAAAAAAACTCCATCATACCAGGTTAGTTAATCAGGCAACATGTGCAATGTAACATTTTTCCTTTTAATTGCAGAATACTGCACTTTTTTTTTACAGCAGTTATTTAAATTGATAGCTTGGAATTTTTTTGTGTTTTCTGAACTATTGACCCAAAAGCTCATTTCTGCGCTATGTTCAATCCATTTTTTTCCTCAACTTAGCTATTCATATAAGAAGTTATACCATTTTAAACTTTCACAGTACTTAAATAATAATGTGATTTATTTCTGTGTTATTAAACAAATACATGTATTAGAAAATCACTGAAATGAAAAAGGTCTACTTTCCTTTACCCCCGTTCAATAAGAGGTCTGTAGTTTTCCTGGGGGACCCAAATAGGTAAAAATTAAAATCCTGAGCAGATTATGCGGAAGAAAAGAATGGCATTCAAATGATCAAAAATAGAGAATAAAGTATATTTTTAATGACCCCCCCCTGGTTTTTGACTCCCATGGTATAATTTTACATCTATCATTTTTATTCAAGTAGGGGTAGACAAAAAAAAATCATTAAAAAATAATAATGGTGAATTCATAAGGTTTCATCTTTATTATCACCTCAGAGGTCATACTAGACACAGAAATAAAATGTTAGAACTTTTAGGTCTCATGTTCCACATCATGACACAAGAAATGTATTGATTTTTCCCATTTATAATTTGCGTAGGATATTTTTCTTGAGTAGAATTTATATCTGGGACAACATTACTTTTTGCAGCCTACTACAAACATATTATTTTGCCATAAAAAAAAGTAAAACTTGTGAACTTTATGCAAGCGAGTGTGTAACGATAAAAATGAAAGATGGAAACAAAAAATAAAAGCAGTATATTTGTGCAATTATTAAATGTAATATTACAAATATGTAGTAATTCATTACAAATGACTATTACAGGTGTTTTGTTTTTTAAGCTGTGATGACTGTATACCACATGTATATGTTTTCCAAAATTTAAAAAACTACTCATGTAGCATTATCTTTGATCATTAGCGAGGGAAATTTTTATTACCTACTGTATGGAAACAATGTATTTGCTGGTGGTAGTGACTCAATAGTAATTTTGGAATCCTAAGACTTTATATTTTAATTTTATCCAAAATAATTAGTTCAACGGGAGCAACATTTGGTTAAATGCAGATTTTAAAAATTTGGCCGTTCTGTATTTACTAAAATAAATATTTTCTATAGCACTATATTTTTTATACAAGTATTTTCAAAATGTTTAAATTAATAAATTACTGTCATATTTTTAAAACTATTAATTCATTTAAAAAAATAAAATAAAAAATAAATTATTTTGCAGCTAATGCAAATTGGTGAAAAAATGACAGAAAGATATGATTTACGATACACAATATCTATTTAAAATTATCAGAATGTTTTGTGATAGAAAATTGTTAAAAGATTGGTTAAATTAAACCTATAAGTGTACGAATATGTTTTATACTGAGCTAGAAATATCGAGGTAACTCACAGCTTTTTAATTTTATAAATTTAACATTGACTGCCTTGCAAATTTGCTATTCAACCCATCTCCAATCATAAAAATCTCTTGTTTTCATTCTTCAAGGCAAATGCTGCCATCCCCCAAAAATTATATGTTTTGAAACAACATAAATATACATTTTATTTTATAATTACATGTATACTACAAATATAACCGAAAAACACACTCAAAGTGTTCATCCCAAAATTAATTTTTTTGTTTCATACTTGTAGCCACAAAATTTATCTATTTAAAAAAAAAATGTAAATCACATTCATTGTATTTTTACCTTTAACAGATGGCTTCAGACCTGTGAACTTGCCAAACTCCCAGAGGATAAGATGAGAATCAATACTTGCAGACACAAATCTATGAGAATTTGGTGACCACTTCACACAAGTGACCTTTGCTGTATGCTGCTCACCCCAGCCACCAATTTCATCCTGTAAAGATTCAAATCAATAAAATGAGTTAAACATGTTTAGGAAAGACATCTCGAGTTTGTTATTCAGTCTCTAATAGTGACAATTCAATGGACTCAGGAATACAGAAACTTTTCTGATAAAATTATTTTAGTCACGGTAAGGATGAGATGTTAATTTTGATGATGATAAACCACTGAGGGATGGCATTTGTAGCGCCCTTCTTTTCATTCCCATCACAGCGAAATGTGCATCAGTTATGGAGGCAACAAGAAAGACAAAAGTAGATGACTGGACATGCTGGGATTCGAACCCCCAAATCTACAGCATACTGATAAGACTCACAACCAAAGCACCACAAAGTAACCCTTTTGGGATCTGGATTTAAAGAATATTGAACCCATTTCTGATTTCTCATCCAATTTACTGGAACCTAGTTTAGCCTACTTTTGAGCATTCCATAAATTCTTTGAGTTCTACAAAACAGAAGACCAGAAAAGAATCCATAATTGTATGGAAATCTGTATAAATGTTGTCATCATTCCATCACTGGTCTCCAATCATCTTAGGAATAAATATGACAATGGTAAAAAAAACCAAACAAACTGCAAAACAACATTATAGCATGCCTTGATTTGCCAATGCGGACATCCCCGTTCACTACGACTACTATGTAATAAACTTGCCTTCCAGTCATCCAGGTGGATCAAGCGGATGTTATTCTTTGATCCAAAAGCTAGCCAGGCTCCATCTGGAGAGTAGTCAACGGTGTTCACATCCAGGGACTCTTCAGTTTTGACTTCCTTCAGGGTGCCAGTACTGAGTTGGAATATGTGAAGTTGAGTTTTCTGAAAGTAAAATTGGCCAGAAACAATGACTAATTATCAACGGGATATTAAAAAAAATTAGGGGAAGGTTGGCGGGAGTGGGGGTGGGGGGATTTTGATCCTTATTTCTCTTTGTAAATTTCTCCCCTGCAATAAACAAAAATAAAAAAAATAATTTTTTTTTCATAAAATTCTCAGCCCCAAGCCTTGTACTAAAAACATTTCCAAATATCTAACAAGATTGTAAGTGCCTACCGATCCAACAGCGACTTCAGTGCCGCCAGGTCTTATGCTGACACTCAGAGACTCAAACTTAACAGGCAGCGTGGATAATTTACGACCTGGTGCTTGAAACACAACCAACTGAAAAAACATTAATAACTAGAATTTATCATTTTTTTATATGAAGCATCCTTGATTTTTAGCATATTTAAAGTACAGTGTATTTAAAGTATAGTGTATTTAAAGTATAGTGTATTTAAAGTATAGTGCATTAGGTGGATAAAAGTAAAGAAAAAAATACTATTAAAATTTCTCAAAGAAACTGATGAACAAAAACGAAAAAAAAACCATTAACATACATGATGTAGACAGAGCAACTCCTGCAATGCCATTTTTACTGTCTACTGCTCTCGGCTGTGAGTCAAGCTTGATAGAATCATTACTGGAAGCATAAAAAAAAGAAAGTAAGAAACTAAACACAATAAAAAATAAACTTACAATTCAAGGTGCTCAAGAAAAATAGAACAAATCCTAACACAGTGGTGGTGAATCATTTTGGGGCAGCGTGCCCAAAATTCAACCCAAAAAAAGAAAACATTTATTTATAGCAAAGTGCTAACACTCCAATTAAAATTAAAGGAAGTGATATTGCATGTGTGCCACAGGTTCGCCACCACTGTCCTAACACTTTTGAACCCGTTGAAATAAAAAAAAACTTTAAAAAATTATTGCATAAAAAAAAGTCCTTTTTTTGTTGTGGGTCTGCCAGCTGTTTACAACAAAAATATAGACACTTTAATGCCTTTTGTCTTTAAGTCATGTGACTAAGGATTCTTTTTACACAGCTGATCATGTTTATAAATAGTCCCCTTCCCATCAATGAAGGATTTTTTTCTGTAATGCAGTAAAATGTGTGCATAGATCTTGAATTAATCTTCATTCCTTCTGTTTCCAAACATAGCCATTCAAAACTGATGTCATTCCACATAAAGAGAAATATTTAAAAATTATCCTCCATGCACAAAATATTTATAGAGCATCTCTGTCTGCACAGCTAAGACCTAATTGCAGCCACTTTGTGGTTTTGTCCAAAATGATGCAGGCCGTTAGCCCTGAACCCAATAGATGACAGTAGCCTCTGTTCTTCTGCAGACAAAATGTAGTTTATAGCTTCAGTGGTTATTGCAGTCCCATGCTATCATAGAAAATTCCAACAATACTGTTTAAGGATTCTGTTAAGGAACAGTTGAAGGTTTTAAATTTGGATTAAACTAAGAGTACTTATATCTGATTCCCTCGCAATGACAACTTAGTTTTAGTGACACTGTAACAAAAGAATATGATAGCTAAACATAACTCAGAGACATGAAACAAATACCTGTATTCCAGTGAGGCTGGACGTGTGAATCTGATAGTATCATCCATGGCCACAGAGACCAAATATTCTCCATCTTGTACCATGTCAGTCACTTGGTTCGTGTGACCTTTGCCTTTGAAGTCATCATTTTCACTGGTGGCAGTTTCCCAGCTAACTGGTAAGGGTCAAGATAATAAACAATTCTGTTTTCTTTTGGAAATGATTTGTAGGTGAAAAAAATTCACAAAGGACGATTAATAAATTATACATACATGTTCTGCAAAAATAATTTATATATAAGGATACTCATGAGACCATCACTACTTGCAGTGTAGAACTGTGGTCCATTTACAGCAACAGCCATGATTGGTTTGTTATGACCCTGAAGCAAACAATACATAATGGAATAATCCACGTGTTATTTTACAAGTGAAATGTGACGAGAGTTAAAAAAGTTAAAATGTATATTTCTTTTCAGAGGAAAAACAACAACAATTCAAAAGAACAGTTATAATCAAAACGCAGTGGCTACGGTTACAGCCAATGCGCATGAGCTCCTAGTGCTCTAGATGGACTATTTTTTTTCGGGGGTCCAGCTATAGATATTGTTCCTATCCCTAACCCTATCCCTAATCCTATTCCTAGCCTAAAAAAAAAAGTCCGTCTAGGCGCTAGAATGCATCGTTGGCTGTAACCGTAGCCACTTCATAATCAAAAAAGGTATGCAGGCACACCTTGGCGATTTTTCTAGGCTGTGCTGGGTGACCTGGGTCCAGGTAGTTGATGTACCCTGACAGTGACACGGTCAGTAAGATGTCGCCTTGCCACAAACAACCAACCTGCATATCTATGACCTGATTGCCAAAAACAAACTCTCTGAAACATAGAATGAAGGACTTAATTATTGATACTATATCATTGCAATGAGTGATTTTTTTTTTTCAAATTTCATTTTTACTGGTTATTATTTTAATATAAGTTTAACAGTATCTACTGACATTTTGAAAAAAAATAAAATCTAAATTACAAAAAAAATAAAATAAAATCTAATTACAAATAAAATAAACAGAAGTAAAAAAAAAGTATAAAAAACGAGCATTCATTGAAATATGCTAAAAAAAAATTCTTTAGCTTACAAAAATATTTATAGAATTATATTAAGTGTCAGTGCCAATGTGGATTATTTCAAGTATAATTTGTTTAATTTAGCAAGAGAAAAAACTACAAGATATACAACTGGCGCCAATACTTTTATTGAGTCAATATAAATTAATATAAAAATTTGTATGATGTAAGGAATTAATTTTACTTTGACCTTTTAGCACATTTTTATAAAGCCCCTTTTTAAAAGTTTTTTTTATATTTTATACTTGGTTGTGGTAAAAGTATTTCTCTAGCTTTTGTTTGTAAAGTGAACACATGTATGAAAAAAATAAAATTAAGTTGTGTACTACATGTAGTGTGAAAACATAAGACTCAAAAAAATTGTTTGATATATATTTACTTTTTATAGTGAAAAGTATTTAATTAGATTTTGACTGGTAAAGTTTATATTAAACAAAAAAAAAAATTTCTGCATGGTTATATAACAGGGCTGTACTTGGCACTATAAACTCAGGGGACTCCATACAATTTGAATCAATTGACTTGAGCATTTTAATCACAGAGAACAACAGACACGTGTTTAAAAGGTCAAATAAATCGATCGGAACACAAGAAGTTAATGATAACTGATTTCAATTTTCCAAAGCACAATAAACACGACAACATCCAGACAGAGCTTAAATAACCCCCCCCCCCCAAAACACAACATTAAGTTTATTTTTTAGGAGAAAAACACCTTGTCTGAAAGCAAAACTGATTTCACTTACGTTTCAACTGATGAACTATCAAGATTCCAAATTTTAGCAGTTTTATCGCCAGAAACAGTCAAGAGTTTTTTACTGTCAGCATTAAAACACATCTAAAGAAAAAAAAAAGATGTAGTTCTACTTTTTGAAAATCCCAGTAAATATTTTAAGTCAGTATTTCAACAAAATTAAAAGAAAATTTCAGTCTTCATCTCATGATTCTAAGAGAAAAGGAGTAAAAAAAAAATTTTTTTTTATACTCACAGCATAAATGCCTCCATTATGAGCCTTAGGTGCACCCAGCTCTCCGATGTAATCAGATGTCTTACCATCGTAAACGAAGAGCTGTAAGAAAGAAATTACTCATGCAATGTTGTTGTTTTTTTTTACATAAACCTTTAGTGATTTTAAAATTTAATAAAACTTTTATGAAGAAAAAAAAAAGTGATTATACAATTTTATGATAAGTGGCTGACAGGGTCTGAAAATAATGGTTGCCAGAATGCAATAGGGGCCCAATAGATGATGCTATAATATTATTTTGTTAACAGATAACACAACTGTGGTGGTCCACACAGTTCAAGGGATCGAACTAAGATTGGACAAGTTAACTAGCCTGAAGTTTACCCTGAAACATTCTTTATTTTAACATTAGAATCTCGACCAATATGCTGCTGTCAATGATAAAGGGCATTAACATTTGTGAAACATATTTTAGAAAAAAAAAAGTAGCAATCTATGGAGTGAAATCTTAACCAATTAGACTTAAATCACTTGCCCAGTCTTGAGTTAAGAAAGGTAACTCAGCCAAAATATTACCTTTTTTGTTTTAAAAATAAATAAAAAAAAATACATAATATAATTTGATAGCCATAACAAACAAACTTTAGAGAGTATAATTAACATGTTTATTAATAACCGAATTACAAAAAAAATATATTGTGACATCACCAGATTGCTTATTTTTCTATAGTTTTATATAGTTACGTCACAGAAGTTAAAATGCTTTTAAAGGCTATATAAATATCATTTTAGTGTTCATTTAAACCTGTATCTCAAAGTTATTTATCTAAATATCAATGCAATTTCATCATTTTATTCAAAACATGGCAAAATCCACCAACTTCAAAAATTCGCAGAAAAATAAATTACTGACCTATTTATAAACAGTAAACACCGAAAAAACAGACCATTTACTTCTCTTCAAGAGAGTTAACTTTTATAGCTAAATATATAAATTATAGTTTATAGAAAATAAAAAGTGGCGAACAAATAAAAAAAAAAATGCACTGATCTGTACCTATCAGTAAAGGCCACGATCAGCGACCACAAGACATAAACAACTAAGAACGACAGAAACTCACTTTTCCATCAGCACCGCCTGTAATAAACTTTTCACCATCTGGGCTGTAACGAACGCAGTTGACGAAATTTGTATGCTCCTGTTTCGGAAATAAATTTAAGAGTAATTGATATGCTGTGGTCCAAACTGACAAAATCAAATCTGAATTTTAAAAAGTTGCAATGGCATTATTACATTCTAAGTTGCATTGCATAATTGGAATTTTTTGTCTGTGGTCTAAGGGACATCTCCCAAACTTTAAATTCTGAGATTGGTTGGGGATACTACAGTAAATTACTTTTGTGTGTCTGTTAAATATTTGTATTGGCTTACTAATTACATGTATGTCTTTGTAACTGAGAAAGTAAGAGAAAAGTAATGAAATGCTCACAGTCTTTGTGCATTTGAACTTGAATGGTGGTCCTTCATAGAAAATAGATGTGAAGTCTTCACTACCAGTGACAATCTTCATTGGCCGAGCCTGACGTACAGAAACACTGTTGACTGACTTACTGTGGCCGACAATTTCACCAACAGAATTGCCAGAGTCAAAAGCAAACGCACGCCCAAATCTACAACACATTAGAGAAATGAATGCATAAATCCTTAATGAAGTAAGTAGAAAAATAATTATGTTCTTTACATATGAATATAAAATGTTATACATAAATACAGAAGACTAAATGTTTTAGACAGGATAATCTGGCCTAGGTTAATGTTGGTAATAAAATGCAGCTGTGGAATAAAAAGGGGCATTTTTAGATGTTTTAATCGTAATTTTTATGGGAAGTTAGTAAATTAGCTCTGGTGTATCAGGTTTTTCAACAACTGGGGTGCCCATCTCCTACAAAAGGTTGGATAATTTTAGAGTCTACTGCACATCATATGCTACTATTAATGTATAGATAAAAATTACTCACAATTCTCGACCTTCTCCAACTGCACACAGTTTTTGATTGTCCATTGTCCAATCCAAATCTTTAACAGCACCACCAAGAGGCTGGTGTTGAATTTTCAGAATGTGCTCTTTGTTTACGGTGTCCCAAACTCTCACTTTGCCTTCCTTATCTATGGGAAATAATTAGCTTAGCTGAAACAATTATTTCATTTATAACAGTTTCTACAAATGAGGTATAATTAGCCTCACTGTAATATTCAATAAAAAATGACAATAGCTCACCCCCAGAAGCAATATAAAATCGAGAAGGTGAATATTTGGCCACAGTTGTCTCTTTGGAGTGCTCAGTGTATACATCACATACAGAAGTATCCTAGAAGATAATATTTATGTAGCATAAGTGTAAAATATAAAATATTCAATTTTAGGTTTAAAAAAATTGTAGAAATCCTCCCACCATCTGATGATCACATTTAGAAAAAAAAAACATGCACCACTTCATAATTTTATAATAGGCAATTTTTTTTTAATAAGGCAATATTAATTAAATGACTCACCTTAATGTTTCGTATATAGACACTGTTACCATTACAGTAGAGAAAATTTTCCCCCTTGGGATCACCATTGATTACTATTGGCTGACCTCTTGTTGTTCTTGGTAGTGAAGCATATGTACTCTCTAAAAGTAAAAATCATTCAATATTTTTTTTTAGTGTTAATTTATAAATTATTAATAAAAAATAAATGTATGTGTGTGTGTGTATATATATAAATACATAATAATCTCTTTCTATATGTATATATTTTTCCTATATATAGTAACAATTATATGTTCTATGTTTCTATATTTCCCGATATATAACATTACTAAATTTAGAAAATATCTTTAAAATGTTTAGGACTCATAAATGAGTAGGTTTTAACATATATATATATATATATATATACACACAGGCACGCCGAGAGGGGGGTCGGGGTCATTGTAAGGGGGCCCGGTCGCCCCGACCATGTCAATTTTTTCACGACTTATTGTTTATTATATAATATTAAGGGGCCCGCAATGATGTCCTGCCCTGGGGCCCGTGTTGGCTCTCTGCGCCACTGTATACACACACACACATATATATATATATATATAAAATGTTTGCAACACATGAACTTAATTGGCTTAAGAACAACTTCATTTAACTGGAACATAATAAAATATTGATGTAAGATTCTCTAGGACGAGGATCAGTGTACCCTCTAGGTTGTGCTACTGCACACAACTCACTGATAACACCCACCCACATTGAGGCACATAACACAGAGGGCATAAATATTCATTTAATAGACTTTTGTTGGGCACATCAAATTTTAATTTCCTTCTTAAGTTGCCAGACCATAGTCCATACAATTATATTATAATATGATATTTTAATGCAATCAGTACCTTTGAAAAGCTAGAGAGTACAACATTGCCCAGCTAGTATTTCTTTGCATCATCATTCTGATATCTAATTATAACTATCATTAATTATGATTAGTTTTTTTTTAATATTCAATGATTATTCAAAAGACGTTCTTTAAGAACTAACTTGAGTATTGAATGATTTGTGTACATTTTTTATGATAAAGTAAAATATTAATAATGCCAATTTAACAGCGAAACATTATAAGAGAATGGAGAAATGTGTCCCTCCCTTAACGCCTTAGCAAATGAAAAGCAAAATGTGCAACATATTAATTAATTTCAGTTAACAACATAACTTCATTAAGTTTGTGGTGCATGATGTCTTAATTTGTCTTAAAATAGAAACGTTAATATCGAAAGTAACAGAACGCCTTTCAGTTGTTAGGTATAATGCTTACATTTTAACATTTTTGTCCACAAATTTACTAGTAAAAGTAATTCCACAATTACACCATAAACTACTTACTCAAAGTAATTGTAGACATTCTTAAAAAGCCCAATAAACACAATAACTGAAGAATAAAAATTGATTGATGACAGTGGAGTTTACTTCCGTACTCCAAACCGGGAAGGATGTGTGTAGTAGGTGTTATCGCGCATGCGCATTTCAGAGCTACACGTTCCCTATATGGTGAATTCTTTACATGACTAAACCAAGTTATCTGCATTTGGGTCAGTCACATTGATTTTTTTTTTTAATTGTTTTTAACCAAGTATGGTTAATCAAACATAACTGACTGAGCACAGACTAACTTGGCCAAAAAAGGTCTGTGAAAAAAGGACATAGAAATTAAAGAAATACTATTTTTAAAACGTAAACGGACTTATCATTACTGAACTTTATATATTTCTTTGTTGTAGAATTTCACAGTTGTAATGATAATATAAAATTCCAAGAACAAACATTAATGCGGCGTAAAAAAAAACACATTGCTTGCTTTTAAAAGAAAATTATTATTCATTGATTGACTTTTTGGTCTTGTAAATTTAAAATTTCGCCAATTTTTCTTTAATTGAAGTATTTTTAAGCACTTCTCAGCACCCCCGATGAATAAAAAAATATTACAAAAAATTTGTAAATACAAAAAAGAAAATGGCTTCAGAAGTTGGTGCAGCAGACGCAGAAACAGTAAAATCTAAAAATACAGGACCCGCAACTTTTATGAACTCTGTTATATCGGAAAAATCAGGTTAGGTCAAATGGATTAGCTTATGCCAGAAAAGCTGAGGGTAGTTAAACTTCTGTATGCAAGGATTGTATTTTGATTCACAAGTTCCCAAGCTATATATAAACAAAAAACAACAACGAAAAAACAAACAAAAAAAAACTAGGACAATTTTTAATGACATAAATCAACCATATGTTGCGGGTTTTTTTTTAACCCCCCCTCCCCCAATCAACAATCTCGAAAATTAAAACGAAGTACCCCCCCCCCCCCAACCCCCATTGCCATTTTGACCAAGATTAATTTTTTTTTATTTCTCCTAGTCACCAGCCCCGTAGCCAAGGGGGGGGGCGTGCCCCCCACCCCCGCTAGGTATGGAGTGCCCCCCCCCGCTTAAAAAAGAAGAAAAGAGGAAAAAAAAAGTAAAGGTGCCCCTTGCTGGGTATCGGTGCCCCCCTGCTTACTTTGACCTGGCTACGGGCCTGCTAGTCACAACCGAAACTCTTGACAACAACAACAAAAAAAAAATCTACAAACAAACAAAAAATCAACAAACAAACAAAAAATCAGCAACAAAACATTAATCAACTCATAAACAATCACGCTCTTGTTTGTAAAGGCAACATAAGTAAACATGCGCCAACGTATAATGTGACCCACTCCCCCCTCCCCCCATCACAATTGTTTGATTCAGAGTCCACCACACTGACCATCAACAATGAGGACAACCTGGACCTGGAGTTCATTGGGGACGGAGAGGAAGGCGAAGACTTCGAGGATGGTTTATCTGATTTAAAAAATCGCCTGGGCGGCATCGGAATCAGGACACCGCAAGTTCTTTTTTTTTTATGTTTCTTTATGTTTTTTTTTATGTTACACATCTGTGTCATATACAGTACAGTCTGGCGTTTGTTTTATTTTGACAATTTTCAAATAGGTCACCATTTTTTTCGTTACCAAGACTTTTGTTTGTTGGTTGTTTGTGTATGTGATGGGGTGATGGTGGTTGTGATGGTAAGAAATAACACTCTTTATTATTTACAAAGAATTTGGAAAAAATAAATAAACTCCTTTTAGTAAGTTTTTTTCTGTCTTTTTCTTTCCAAGAAGTGGATGGTTGAGTTTCGTATCTCTACCGATTACGATACATTTCATGAATCCGGTATCCGATACAAATAATTAATTAACGATATTCAAAGTTCGAGAAATGGGTATATGCTCAAAAATAAATATCAAAGAAATTTTTTTAGGAACAGGAAATTTTGTTAAAAGTTTTAAGTGATTGTTTCAAATAATGATGTAAAGCTCTCACTTTGAGCCAGCTAGGGCGAAGGGAGTGTTGTTATCTACTTTGTGGATTTGGATCTCCGTAGAGAAAAAAAAATATGCCAATAGGTTCTATTGTGCAGTCGCCAAAACCAGCACAATTTCTGTCTATTAAACTAAACCAGCGGTAGAGTGTTTATTGGAGTGGGTTGGTGAAGGTTGGGGGAGGTTTGGATTTTATACGAGTATTATATAAGACAAAATAGAATAGCCCTTTCGAGAGGTGAAAATGTGAGGTGCCCCACTTAAACCCAAATTTGTATTATTCCATTTTTTTTAGTGTCTAATAGTTTAATCTTATCTCGGGGCCTCAACTGATCTTAGCCTGACCCCATCACTTCTAACGGCCCTGCGTTTAATAAAATCAAACACAAGGAACACAAACGATTGTTTATAAATTTCAGGTCTCCCATTCCGCAAATCTTCGATCCGTCTCAGTATCCACCGTCGTACAAGGAGTATGACGCTAAAGAGCTGAAAGCGATTCAGTACTGCAAGAACTTTTTGAAACAGTACAACCATTTGTTTTACACGCGCAGGCGACTCTTTCTGAAACCCAAAAATGAATTTGGCATCAAGGTAAGAAGATGGATTAAAATCTGGCTAAATTAGATGTGGTTTGGTCGGGTTTGGGTGGGGTGGGGGGTCACAAACTGAAAAGTACGTTGTCGTTGGCCAGATTGTATGAGTGTTTTTTTTTTAAAAAAAACACATCTACAAAATTGTATAAGAAATATTGTTGATTGAAAATATTTGGATAAAAATCATTCCACAGCCAGGCCATCGCAGGCCAGACATGCGGGATATTCAATGCTATAATAGGTGTATGTGTGTGTGTAAAGTTAACACACTCAAAGTGATGCCAAGCTCAAACTGGATGCTTGTCTGGAGGTTAGGGTGGGTCAGATGTTGTGTTACTCAGTGCTTTTTTTTTGTAAAAAAAAAAAAAATAGGTGCTGATACTCAATGATGGATTGCCTAAATTTTAGCTAAAACCCAGCGTCTAGTTTAGTTCTTATTGCGCACAATTTTAAAATAATTCAATTTTAACATATTAATAATATAATAAATGAATAATAAACGTTAAATATAAGAAAAGTAATAGTTTTTTCCCAACATTGAAAAAGGTGCCGGTACGCCGTACCGGTGCGTACCGCAACAAAAAAAAGCACTGGTGTTACATCTAAATGATCTAACTCTCAAAACATTGATATGGTTTGTTGATGTGTGTATGTGTGTGTGCGCATGGGCACAGGTGCGCGGCTTTATAGGGAACGCTGATTGGGTGGAGGTTATTTATCGACACTTTAAACCTCAATCTAATAATTAAGATACAAACAGTAATACACACACCCACATCTCCCCACACATAGTCACTAACAAACACATATATATTTGCATAGGGCATTGCTCCAAAAATAATATATATAATAGCGATTTGGGCTCTGCGTTAAATAGAAAGTGAAGAATCAATACAACAATATTCCAGTTTAAAATACAATCATGAAAAAAATCGGATCTGTCCGAAAACAAACATAACCTAGCCTACCAATCAAGCCTCAGTTGATATAACTCTATGCAAAGGTTTTGCAGGGTACAACTAGTAAATAGATATTTTTCTTACTCCTGAATACACGCACGCACGCACGCACGCACACACACACACACACACACGCACACACCTCTAGTTCCAGCCCAATTATCATGTAGCAAGATACTGATCTTTCCCACCATCAGAAACTGGTGTGCTCCACCATAGTGCCGACTCAGCTCCCGTACTGCGAACTTTTGGATTGGCCCAACATTGCAGACTTTGTGGCCGGTTACTTGAATTACATCAAACTCAGGCCACCGTCTGAGCTGGTGAGTACACATGTGCGTGTGGTGGCCTATTTTACTTTTATGTGACTAGGTAGTTCGGACACCCAATATGTGAGTATGTGATGGTGAATAGTTGTAATCCACTGACCTCTGTGACCCATTTCCCATGTCTTGTTTGGGCCCTATAGGAAACCGAAATGAGCAATTAAGCATTGTAATAAGGAGCAGGGGGGAGGGGGTAAAATTGCGCTAAAATAGTTAAATCAAGAGCAGATGTTGATAAATAGTAAAATCAAGTGCAGATATTGATATAGGGTTAAATCAAGAGCAGATACTGATAAAGATAAAACAAACAAAAAATTATTCTATCAACTGAACAGGAAACTCCTATCAATTCTATTTCATTTTGTAGCTGATTACTTTACACATCAGGGCTCTTTAGAGCAGCTAGCCCTGAGATGTGTTAGACTTGCAACCCCCGCCCTCTTGCGAGTGGCTTAGCACGCCAGAGGCTATTTGGTTGTGCATGAACTCAAAATATGGAATATTTAATATCATAAGTAAACAAATAAATCTTGGGGGAGAGTAAAACATCGTGTTGGCGCTTGATCCATGACAAAGTCGTTGAATTTGGTGCTATTATACTTAACTATTATCAGAGACAGTGCTGAACCTAAGGATTCGGGGGCCCCTGCATTTCGACATGAGATAATGTACTGATTACACTAGGGAACAACATTTTTGTTATCTGGGATCACGCTGAGAGGGGGGGCAGGCGGGGTCATTGCCAGGGGGGCCGCATCTGTAAGGGGGCCCGGCCGCCCCGACCATGTCAATTTTTTCACGATTCATTGTTTATTAAGGGACCCGCAATGATGTCCTGCCCTGGGCCCGTGTTGGCTCTCGGCGCCCCTGTCTGGGATCCATTAAGTGTACTAAGACAATTTTGACCTGCTGATTCCAAATATGTCATTGAAAATTGTGTATCATGTCAGGTTTTAAAGTTATGTTAACATCTTGATTTACCATTATAACGCTTTATGGTCATTAGAAATATAATGTTAATATTTCTAGATTTCAATACAATAACTACAATTTACATGGAAATAGAATAGAAGAAGCGACTATACAGTATCATATGTACAAATAAGCTCAGGTAATCCTAATACAATGCATTTTGAAGTCAGAAATAATTAGACAATATTACTTTTCTTTAGTAATCAGTGTCACACTCTCGCTGTAAAAACCAACAGAAATCGCCCATCATGCTGCTTGAAGATACGCCTTCACAAAATTTTTGAACAGTCCAAGCTTTATGTGAAGAGAGGGAAGCAGTATCTTGGTAGGATCAACAAGAGACTCATGTTGTACATTGTATCTGTGTAATGATTTTCGTCATCACGGCTGTTCCACATACATAGAAAGCACATGTACCTTGTGTATCCCAGCTAGTTTTGCTGGCCACGGGCCTTGTGCCGAACCAGGCCTTGGGGCCCCGGAAGACGGTATTGTGTCCCAGAAACATGCCTTGTGTCCCACTGCAATCCAAGAAGAAGGGAAACTACTTTTAGATCCCCACAGAGGCACCATTTATGATCTCTGTACTTGATAACGTTGAGGAGCAACTTCATAGAATCATATGTCTCATGTAATCCGACTACATGTGCAAATGGAATAGATGGCATTATATTCCCATTGTGCAGGAGAACTGCTTTGAGACTAAATTTACTTGAGTCTATAAACAGACGTCAGTCTCCTGGAATATACCCACAGTCCAGTTCTTTCATTGAACCGTTCATGTCATTACAATAACAGATACTGTTATTCTTATCATAAAATTTAGCAAGATGTACATGCCTAACACGAAAATGTGAAATAGTTGTTCCGCTTTGTAACAAATTCCATTGTTGTAAACGAGATCCAAGCAGTTCTGCCCTCTTCTTCATTAACCCCAGATCCCTCACTAAATCATTTAATTCAGCTTAGCCAATAAAATGAGGTATGTTTTCATCATCTAGACGTTCATCTGCATCACTCTCCTGCTCCCTGTGACTTTCCTCATCATCATCGTCACATTCGCTATCAATGCATACTGGGAGATTGAGAACTGGATTTTGTTCATCGTGTGGAATAGGTTTCAAAGCAGTCACAATATGAATAATGAATTGCTGATTTTTTTGTTTGGAATATCCATCAATATTTGTCATGCAAAAGTAGCAGTCCGAATGATGATCTCTTGGCTCTCACCATATCATTGGTACCGCATACGGCATATACTTCCTTTTGCCATTTAGCCACTGGGTGAGCCCAACATAACAAACACTGCAGCAAATATGTGGCGCTCAGGTTCTGTCTTGATCGCATATTTTGACGCCGAAGTAGTGATGATAAGCAACCTTCACTTTTTTTGTAAGTTGTTTCCGCTGATCACGGGGGAGTAAAATGTCCACAGATATAACAGAAATAGTCTGGATATTCAAACAACCCCTTTTAACTATCTTCATATTGTTTTGAAATTAATACACAATCAGACTAAAAAAAAACATAACATTTAAAGGTAAAGCACACAGCACGGCAAGTGTACAACATTATTAAGCAATTACAGAGGCGTAGCGAGGGGGGGGCAAGGCAACTTGCGCCCGGGGCATTTTACCTTTTTAATACCTTTTTAGCGCCCCACCCCCATTCGAAAACCATATAATATGATATGTAAAATATACCACTTGGCGCCCCTGAACCTCGGCACCCGGGGACATATGTACCCCCCGCTCACCCCCAGCTACGCCTCTGAGCAATTATAATAGCTAGCTACAACATGCAATTTTACCAAACATGTAAAAGTCGTATAACTCAAGAACCTGACGTGCTAGAAAAATGACACCACTGTGATCAGCGTGTCAGAATTAGTCAGACTAGCTTGTTTTTTCTCAGGTAGCAGACCCAAAAATCTTTTTTGTTCCCTTGTGTTATTAATGTAAACAAAAATTTTAGGGAGTCCCCCTCTCAAGCTGGGGCCCGGGTGGGGACTTTCGAATTTGGACCCTCCCCCCACCGTAGGTACGCCTCTGACCAGAAATGTATTATATTACATTTAAATGAACGCTCTCTGTAATAGATAAATCATCCTGTATAATGCCGACCCTTGTTTGATAAAGCGTGTTGTTTTGACACTTAGGCTACTCATACACGCACACACACACACGCGCTAATAATATAATAACACATACATATAGACACACACACACACACACACACACACACACACACACACACACGCTTTTTCACTCACACAGATAAATCTTGTAACAAAATTAGCAAAAAAAAAAACTTTGTTATTAAGCTGTCTACATTTTTTTTAAATGCTTTAATCTGAAGACTTATGATTTGGATTTATTTAATGCCTTCATAATCTAATTAAAATAACGATAAATAGCTTTTTTTATACTGGCACTAGAATTTAAAAAAAAGATCCAATGTTTTTAAATGTCCTAACCATGCTTACACTTCTTTTTAACTCGACCTACATATTATTGACGTTACTTTGCGCATGTACAAAAATTTGCTCGGCAATTGGAAAGTGGCCAACTCCTATTTAAATAATCCACGGGAGATAATAAAGGTGTATTTACAATTGCAGCCGAGGCAATTTGAATTATCTCCCCGCCCTGTGCCATGAAAATAATATGTTTCAGTAACTATCACAGTGATCAATTATTACATACAACTTAAAACTAAACCTACACCCATTTAATGGAAGCGCACACTTAACCTGTCTAGTTACTCATGGAATAAATTATCCAATATTACCAAAAAAATGTAAATATTATTTCTAATATGAAAAGATAGCATTTTATAACAGCAGGCGTGTACAATATCTCAGATTTCAGTCATTCAACAAAATTGTTCCGTCTCCAGAAGTGTGTAAAAAAAAAAGAGAAGAAAAAAGAATAAAATACATTAAGACGTTGGTAATTATCTCCCTCTATTATAATACCATCTGTGGGGCGTCTTCATTTCAGCCCGAGACACTGCACTCCCCTCAGACGGTGCTGGAGCGGATGTACGGCCATTGTTTCGAGTACAGCACCGTGCTGTGCAGCATGCTGATAGGCGCCGGGTATGATGCTTTCGTGGTCAGTGGTTTCGCCACCAGAGAAGTCTGCCACCGGGACCTGTCGTACACGATATGTCCACTTGTGGAGCAGGACCACATTGTTCGTATTGTCTGTCATAATGATAGGAAGTTATAGGACCAGATTGTTCGTATTGTCAGTCATTATATGTATAACCTCATTTTCTATTTCATCATAATATATGGATATACCCTGTTTTATTGTCAGTCATAATGATATGGGGGATATATGACCACACTGTTTGTATTGTCAGTCATAATGATATGGGGGATATATGACCACACTGTTTGTATTGTCAGTCATAATGATATGGGGGATATATGACCACACTGTTTGTATTGTCAGTCATAATGATATGGGGGATATATGACCACACTGTTGGCATTGTCAGTCATAATGATATGGGGGATATATGACTACATTGTTCGTATTGTCAGTCATAATGATATGGGATATATGACCACACTGTTGGCATTGTCAGTCATAATGATATGGGGGATATATGACCACATGTTCGTATTGGGAGATATAATGATATGGGGATACTTATTTATATCAATGTTATGTACCTAATTCAGTAACTGACGACACCGATGCTTCGGCCTCTCTCTTCTCAGTCTATTTCTACTCCCTCCATCCATCCCTCCCTCCGCACCCCAATCCTCCATTTCAAGTCGCTGACTTCTTTCACTTATGACTTTCCTTCTGTCTGTCTGGCTCACATTCTCTGATTGTCTTTCTTCCGTTGTCTTCGTTCTCTAATCGTCTGTCATTAGGCTCACTTTAGGTTTATTCCCATACCTGTGTTCTATCCCGCCAGTCTATCATCGCTTCTCTCTCCGTGTCAACCTCATCTGTCTGTAGTCTTTCGTCTCGTCGTTATTCCCATACCTGTGTTCTATCCCACCAGTCTATCATCGCTTCTCTCTCCGTGTCTCCTCATCTGTCTGTAGTCTTTCGTCTCGTCGTTATTCCCATACCTGTGTTCTATCCCACCAGTCTATCATCGCTTCTCTCTCCGTGTCTCCTCATCTGTCTGTAGTCTTTCGTCTCGTCGGTGCGTGCAAATTTTTATCCCCAGGACGAGACGGATAGAGACGTATGCAATACATTTATTTTTTTTTTAAACTGATACATTTTTTTCCCAAATGACACCCACCAAATCGTAGTTCAGCATCATGTCATGCATGACACATTTACGCATGTCGTGCATGGCATCTTGATTCATGTCATTTATGACACATCAACTCATGCCGTGTGTGACATCTTGATCCATGCCATGTATGGTATCTTGACACCTGTCATTTTATGACGCCGCGACTCATGCCATGTGTGACAGCGTGGCGAATGTCCTGTGTATGAGGTCACCCTCATGTCACTGCAGGTCTTCTCCACGCCCATGACCAAGAGCATCTGCCGCTACACCATCCGCCCGACCCGCTGGCTAAACAGTGAGTACGAGCTGAGGATGCTGAAGAAGGCGCAATCCGCCAAGAAGGAGGAGGAGGAAAACAGGAGGATGGTGGAGGAGAGAGCCAGGGAGGTAACCGTAACACACACACACACACACACACACAAAACATTAAACTAATGAAGATTGAAAATAATCCAAAATCGTCAACACTCAACGCTGGTAATTGTTTCAGAAATTAGTATGGAATAATTCGTTAGCTGGTTTGTGATTTCTTCTACAGAAAAGCAAAAAAAAGCAAATTTTCTAACCAGGTAGAAAATTTGAATTTTTTTTCTTAGGGATTTTTTTTTCATCCATGGGTTTCATAATTTAATATGAGGTTTATACTTGTTTCCTCCTTTGTGTAAATCTCTTAGATCATATAAACCACTAATGGGACTTTTTTTTTTTTGGTACCCTATTTTCCTCCCCACCATAGCCGATAGTGCAATGACCTTGGAGGCACCACGGGAGATACAACGGGGGGACTCTAACCCTGGCTTGCAATGTCTATTTATCCTCACCGGAGATCAAACCAGGGACTTTAAGGTCGACAGTCGAGCGCTCTACCCCCACGGCCATCCGTCTTACGGAATGGGCTTACACGTGGGCCCCAAGTAAACACAAACCCCGTATTTATTGACCCACATATATATCTCATTCTATGAGTGTTTGCCGGTATCGCCCGGGGCACAGTACTGCAGTTGAGACTGCCTTGTTGGTATTTTAAGATAGAAACTATTTTATTGTCAAGAGACTCAACGAAATAGTTAAATCAGCTGTTTTTTTTTTGTATTCTTTTTTTCTTCCAAGCTTATCGAAGCTCCCCCCGCGGACGACCAGGAAGGTCGCAGAGTTCACTCGTGGGTCATGGTCCTGAAAGGTCACCGTGAGGTCGAGGAGACGTTCTTTATTGAGCCCAGCACAGGGATCGCTCACCCCACGTCCTTCAACCAGTACCTCCGGATAGAGTCCCTGTGGAATCACTTGAACTATTACGTCCACATGGACGAAACTTTGCCCGTCTCTGTGCGTAAACATTGTGTGTATTGGTCACTCAAACATTGTGTGTTGGTCACTCAAACATTGTGTGTTGGTCACTCAAACATTGTGTGTTGGTCACTCAAACATTGTGTGTTGGTCACTCAAACATCGTGTGTTGGTCACTCAAACATCGTGTGTTGGTCACTCAAACATTGTGTGTTGGTCACTCAAACATTGTGTGTTGGTCACTCAGAAATTATGTGTTGTTCATTCAAACATTATGTGTTGGTCACTCAAACATTGTGTGTTGGTCACTCAAACATTGTGTGTTGGTCACTCAAACATTATGTGTTGGTCACTCAAACATTGTGTGTTGGTCACTCAAACATTGTGTGTTGGTCACTCAGAAATTATGTGTTGGTCATTCAAACATTATGTGTTGGTCACTCAAACATTATGTATTGGTCATTCAAAAATTATGTATTGGTCATTCAAACATTATGTGTTGGTCACTCAAACATTATGTATTGGTCATTCAAACATTATGTTCTGGTCATTCAAACATTATGTGTTGGTCACTCAAACATTATGTATTGGTCATTCAAACATTATATGTTGGTCATTCAAACATTATGTGCTGGTCATTCAGGCATTATGTGTTGGTCATTCAAACATTATGTACTGGTCATTCAGACATTATGTGTTGGTCATTCAAACATTATGCATTGGTCACTCAAATATTATATGTTGGTCACTCAAACATTATGTATTGGTCACTCAAACATTATTATTGGTCACTTAAACATTATGAATCGGTCATTCTTTTATTCAAAACAACGGTGTTTGTCATTCAATAAGAGATCGTGGGATTTCTAAATTTTGTAATTTTCTCTCCAGGAAAAACAATTTTTTTTTTGCTCGCTAACTCTTTTTTTCGTTTAAAACGTTCAAGTCTGCATTAAATTGAACTCCGTAATAATTCTCTCTCTCTCCCCCCTCTAACCCCCATAAATGATTTGATTCGCCTATGTCCAACTGCATTATCTCAGTGTATTGGTGTTTGTTTACGTTTATCTCCTGACAGAAACTGAATCTGGACATTGGCGACAGCCGCCAATGGGAGTACATCTTCCCGGGTCAGGACCTACATATAACCTTGACCCCCGAGGAGGCAAGAGAGAGGAGGACCCAGCTGGCCTTGCAGGTACATTCATGGAGACACAAAACAAAATGATAATCGTCACTAACTAATTTCTCTTTTAAATGACCCCCCCCCCTTCCCATTTCAAGGAAGTATCGAATATTTCTTTGATGCACTTATAGTCGCCTGGTTCCTTTACGAGGAGACGATACAATGAATAATAGTTTGTTATGATAATGAAAGGAGGGAGAAAAAACAGCAACAATAACACATATCAATCAAAACAATGTCTGAATGGTGCATTGGTTGTAAGCCATCTGCAATATTTGAGTTACCGGTTCAACTCCCGACTCTTCCTGTCTCCCGTGGTGCCTCCATTGCCACTGCACCATCTATCGGCTATGATGAGGAAGAAAAAAAAAAGGCACTACGAGACCTAAGAGATAAACCGTCCACAAACATGAAAACCAATACAAATCATAGTACACAGATTGTCATTGCAACGAAGTTATACGGAGAAAAAAAAGATATACGAAGAACATTCTTAACATACAGATATCTTCCAGAATTTCACTTTTCAAACAAAAAAAAAATAAATCTAAAACGTGTATCACATACAGCCCCGTAGCGTGAAAATTCTACAGCAGGGGCCAGGCATTCTACAGCATGGGTCAGGCAATAGCAGGGAGGGGGGGCAGGTAATACATTTTACTAAGTAGAACAAAAGAGCAGAGGGGGGCAGACAAAACGCAGGGGGGCCCGGCCCCCTGCCCCCCCCCGCACGCTACGGGCCTGATTACACATATACGTATCGTCTGCTGTTCCAGGGTGACGTCTGTGCTGACGAGTTGTACCTGGACGTACCGATGTCATGGTGTTTACCTCTGAAGATATCCAGAGATGGTCAGTCAGCAGTCTCGGTCCATTTACTTCAGTTACTTGCAACCTTTTTTTTTTTTTGTAGTTGTCTTCAAATGTAAATATCTCGACTTTTTATAACTGTAAACATTTAAACCCAGGCGCGAATGTTAAAATCCAGGGCCGGACTTAGTTAATGCCTTAGGGGCAGAAGTCCATGTCGGGCTCTCTAGTAAAAGAGAGACATCTATTAGGGTTCAAAATTGGGCTCTGTGGGACCCCCCACCCCACCCCCCTAAATATTCGCGGTGCGCCCGTCCTTAAATCTGCCTCTGTTTAAATCCCGATATTGATAGGGGATTTTTCAGATCGTGCGTTTGTTTTAGGGTAAAATAAGTAAATAGTTATTACTTGATGTAGCAGAGGTGGTGGACAGCCGTAACATGAACCATAAGGGTAGTGAAATAAGTGCAATTTTTTTTTCCTTTTTCATATTTAAATAAAATATTATAATTTTATAAATTAAGTTTTAAATGATAGAAAAAATACCCTCGATGAGGACTGAGCTTTAAAAAAAAACCCATAGACGGCCAGGATCGGCACCTGCTGTACAGTGATACCTAAGTGTCCAATTATTTTGCGCTACAAGTTGTCCTCCAAGTTTTAAGACATTTTTCGATGAAAAACATACAATAAACATTTTTATTTGCTTTTACAATTTAGCAACCGAGTGAAGTAAATAGCGTTTATAGAAATCGTTCGAATTATATATATATATATATATATATATATATATATATATATATATATATATATATATATATATATATATAACGTTCGAATTATAAATCATTAAATTACCAAATCAGATTTTGTTTAATCTTATATCAATGTCAAAATGATGAGTGGTTCTGTTGCATGACATCCACAAACTCTAGTTTCCATGTTTCTTTCTTTCTTTATTTTTGACGGACGAGGCTGGCATCGGTAGTACATGAGTACAATGTAACCTTTCAACCTGAATTAGTTCCAGAGAATTGTTCAAAAATCAAATGAGGGGCTGTTTTGAATCCATCAATACTTTATACGTCATGCAATATGGATAAACCCTTATCTTCGCAACAAAAAAAAAAATAAAAAACTTTTTTTATTTGCTGCCTGTAAGATGTTGCGTGTGACATATTTACAGAGGCGTAGCGAGGAGTGGGCAAGGGGGGGACATCATGCCCTGAGCGCTACTCACAAAGGGGCGCCAAATGGTATATTTTACATATAATATTATATGATTTTCGAATGGGGGGGGGGCGCTACAAAGGTATTAAAAAAGTATTGTGCCCCGGTCGAGAGTTACGCTTGCTACGGCACTGCATATTTATGTAGGTCAGACATAATTGTCATTTTCCTCTTACAGACTTTGACCGGAAGTACCCAACAGGAAAAAGAACACGAAGATACAAGTATGCCATCATGGAAGACTTTTGCCGTTACCTGAACCCAGACGGACTGGTCAGGAAAATTTACGTGTATAAAAATCTGGCCTGTATGTACAAAAGTCGTCGTTTTAAATAGCTATTTTAATTTTGTTGATGCTATAAAGCTATCTTTCTTTTCAACCTTTGTGTAAAGCTATCTATATATTTAAAAGCTATCTTAATTAGCAACATTTGTCATGCTAAACTTTTAAATTTTATTATTTTTTTTTAAATTAGCAACCCAATTTTAGGACTGTGAATAAAATCAGTTAATGATTTAAACTCTAACATATTTTCGTTCCATTTTCCTCGAATATATATATTTTTATTTTAGCACGTCTTTAATATCAAATCAAATAATATACAGTAACTACAGTATCTAATAAATATGCTACTTCGCACAGATCATTTCTTCCTACTTAATTTATTTTGTGCGAATATTCATTCTGCCTGTTTAGGTTTTAATTTGGCCAAGAGTTCGAACGTAAACTATAGGCCTATATATTTTTTTTAGTTAAGATTATCAGTCTGCTTAAAAGTAATCAAATACCTTTACCACAGATGTTTGTTTGTCAATAAAGAATAAAAACAGCAGGAAAATTTTCATTGGTTTACACTTACATTGTTACAAAGTGTCTGGGACATTATTCAGATTTTTTTTGTATAGCACAGACATCGCACCAGTTTATATTGATATTTATATTTATATAGACACCTGTCTAATGTACGGTATGCTGGTGTGATGTTGGATATACCTGTCTGATATATGGTATATTTGTGTGATGTATGGTATACCTTTGTGATATTCACTATACCTGTCTTGATGTTTGCTATACCTGTCTGATGTTGGATATACTTGCATTATTTATAGTATACCTTAGGATTATGGCACACCTGTATGATGCATGGTATATACCTGTATTCTGTACAATTTATCTATCTAAAAAGGTACGGACATTTCCTACACAATCTGCCACTTCTCTGACCGCTCCGACCACCTAGAAAGCCGATTTTTCCACCAACAGACAGGGAAAATTATCGAGAAATTTCATCACGGAAGAGATGACTTTCTCAGAGGTAAATCACGTCCGCCATTTGCTTTTGGTCTTTTTATTTTTAGTCTCGCAGTGGCGTAGCGAGCTTAATTCGCGCCCGGGGCACAAAACCTTTTTAGCGGCGCCCACCACCATTCGAAAACCATATAATATTATATGTAAAATAAACCATTTGGCGCCCCTTTGTCAGTAGCGCCCGGGGCATGATGCCCCCTTGCCCACCTCTCACAACGCCACTGAAGTCTCGATGTATGTTAGTTCATTGAAAAACATTTATGTTGAGCGGTGTGCGTACCAAACATACGCTAGGGGCCTCTATAGTCAGGGGGCCTCGCCGGAAATGTAATTTGCTGTAAAAAATATCTAAGCGATTGGCCGATGTGTGTTATCAGAGGGACCCCAACCTGGTGGAGATTTTAAAGAGGCCGAAGATGTAGACTGGATCTAGGTAGACCTACATTGGCTAAGAAGCAACTCCACAGCCTCTGGGCTGAACTGACACAGGTCAGATTAGAACTTACTTCCTGCACCATATCAGTTGAATAGACGATCTAACCACCCCATGAAACATCCTAAAAAAAATCCATTTTCTTAGCATTAAAGCTTCCAGATATTCCAATATATATATATTTGAAAATTGTACACTTGTCTGTGTCCCCCACCTGTCCCAAACCAGAACACGAATACTTCGCCTTTAAGTCAGAGGCGGAGACATCTCAGTTGATGATCTTCGCCGAGGGGAAGAGGACCGACGAGCTCTACCGCAGGGAGGAGGAGCCCAACTACATTCGGAGCTACTACAAGAATAGGTCCGACAGGAAGACGTTCAAAGAGGTCAAGTTCGGACCGGAAGGCAGGGTGCTGGAGAGCCCAAAGATTCTGATGCCCAACCCTAGACCCATAGAGGTGAGTGGGTCAACACAAGACGCTCCTGATAGTTCAGTGGCGCATTGAGTTGGTGGGCGAGGCCAGATAAACAGATGAGTGCAGGGGCGGCGAGTTGCTTTAATACGTGTGTGTGTGTGTGTGGGTGGGGAAGGGGCTGCTTCAGAAAGTGTTTAGCCTTTGTTTTAAGATTGTGTAAAAGGAAACACACACATGTATACAAACACACATGTATACAAACACACATGTCTACAAAAACACATGTATACAAACACCCATGTATACAAACACACATGTCTACAAAAACACGTGTATACAAACACACATGTATACAAACACACATGTATACAAACACCCATGTATACAAACACGCATGTACACAAACACATTTATTGAGAAACATTACAAAGCTTCAAAATAACAAAAATCGAACAATCATTTAGTTATACAGCATCGACACCTCTTTTTTTACTTACTATTGGCTGGATTGTTACAGTTGCAGCTTGATATATTCATTTAAAAAAAATGGGTCAGCACTGCGCCAGCGACAGTGCACTCTCCTTTCGCAGCCTCGCGTGCAGCTACGTATGTGAGCTGTGATCATGTACAGAGAAACCAAACACCACGCCTCTGGCCCTGTAAAATGTGCGGGAAATGTAGGTGCCTTGTGACCACCCCCTCCTATTCCTCCACCCCCCCCCCGCTCGTGCTAATCGTTCTAACCGTTTTTCGTCCATCCGAGCAGTACATCGTCGAGACGTTCGCCAGGAACCCGAGCGTGCCCGCCAACAGCGACGTCTCCAAGGTGACCTTCAGCCTGAGCACGGACGAGATCGAGATAGAGTACCACGTGGACGACAACAACATCTTCGGGAGCAGCCGACATTTCTCGAAGCCGCCGTACTGGTGGGATGACACCCAGGTGCTGGTCTGGTCGCCGGAGCTGCACAGTTGCTTCGAGGTTTGTCAGCGGAGGCAGAGATGCCCTTGCCTAAATGCGGACGTGCTTCGACCAGGGGAGTCACTGCACGGCACCGCACCACATAATCATAGCACCATACCATAGCACCATAGCACACTATCACAGCACCATACCATAGCACACAAATGCAGCACTATGCCATAGCACCATACCATTGCACACAAATGCAGCACCATACCATAGCACCATACCACAACACAAACACAGCACCATACCATAACACAAACACAGCACCATTTGCATGCTAATTTTGTCGTTTTTAATTACCTTTTTTTCCCAGGCCAATTACCTGACGAAACCAAAAGGTGAGTTTGAACTGTACCAGATGTTGATCAGTTTGATGAAGATGGAAGTCAAGACAAGGGAGATGACCCGCATGACAGAGAAAGAGGTAAACAAGAATGGACAAACAAGAAACATAACTCACAACCTCACTTAGGTGTGGTGTCACAAATACAATCCAAGGTCACAAAGGGTCAAGTACAACAAACAACCGATTAGAAATTTGGCTCACTCAATTTGAAAATCAAATCAATAACTGGAGACGTACCAAAAGAAATACAATGTGTTACTAGAGGGCCGCACAAGGAGATTGATGACAGCCGCATTC